>JAFEMH010005009.1:0-181875 GCA_022495995.1 Adenophora triphylla var. japonica | reverse complement strand
TCTTGACAACTCTTTTGATGCTCTGGAAATGGTGAAGAAGAAGGCCTTGGCGGACAAGGACAAAGCTTTGGAGGACCTTACGGCTGCTGGGACCAAGCTTGGGGAGATGACTGCAGAGAGGGATGCTGAGCGTCTGGCTCATGAGGAGACAAAGAAGGAACTAGCGACCATCTCCCAGGTACTCAAAGAGAAAGTTGAGGGAGCTGAATGAGGAGCACAATGCTGCAAGGGCCAAATGGAAAGAAGAGCTTCAGGTCGCTGCTAAGACAGCTGTTGATAATTTCAAAGATGGGGATGACTACTATAATGCCATTGTTGAGAAGGCGAGGGATTTTCTGGACTTGGGTAAGCGCCACATGGCTCGCCGAGCTTTAGTCGACCCCAATTCTGAAGTCTCCCTTGAACAACTTGCTCGCTGGGCCTCAGAACCTCAGTATGACATGGCTGCTCGTGGGGGCCACTCGATCGTTCCTTACACTGATAATGACTTGGCATTCATTGCCCAACACGACCAGGAAGAGGCTTGTGAACCGTGGGTAGCTCCAACTTTAGCTCTCAGGAACTTTGATGTGGTTCTTCAGGAGATAGAGGATGCTGAAGACATGGATGAAGATGATGATAGTGATCAACGAGTCTTCTCAGATTCGGGTAAACCCTTGGGCCCCCAACAACAAGAAGGTGATGGAGAGGGTCGAGCTTCTGTTGAGGATCATGGAGATGTTGGCCAAGACTCTTGATTTTATTTTGAATGATGTTGTAACAAACAAGTCCCAAAACAATTTTTTGCTTTTGTCTTGAAACTATCTGAATGCCTTGGCCCAGTTTTTTTGGGAGGCATAATACTTCGTAACTTTTATTTGCTTAAGTCTTGGCCCGTTTTGGGAGACTTCTTTTCTATTTACTCGTAGCTGACTTTTGTTTGAATGTGCTTTTCTTTGATCAAACCATTTATCTTGAATGTCGAGCTAGATTTAATTGAACTGTCGAGCTGCTATAGCCTTTGATCGGACTGATTAATTCAACCGACTTTGGTCTTGTATAATTTTTGCAAAAAAGATTGACTAAGAGTCGAATCTGTTTAAGAGAGCGAAGTTGACTAAAAATTGAACTTGCTAAAATGAAGCTGACTAAGAGTCGAGCTCATTAGAACGAAGTCGACTAAGAGCCGGACTTGTTAAAGATACGAGGCTGATTGAAAATCGAGCTTGTTAGAATGAAGCTGACTAAGAGTCGAGCTTATTGGAACTAATTCGACTAAGAGTCGGACTTGTTAGAGGAACGAAGCTGATTGAGAATTGAGCTTGTTAGAATGAAGCTGACTAGGAGTCGAGCTTATTGGAACTAAGTCGACTAAGATTCGGACTTGTTAGAGGAACGAAGCTGATTGAGAATCGAGCTTGTTAGAACAGAGCTGAATAAGAGTCGAGCTTGTTAGAACAAAGCTGACTAAGAGTCGAGCTTGTTAGAACGAAGCTGACTAGGAGTCGAGCTTGTTAAAACGAAGCTGACTAAGAGTCGAGCTCGTTGAAATTAATGCAAAGTGAAATGAAGTTTGGTCGAATAGAACTGCGATTTTTATTGAAGTAGGAACATGCTTACATCAAATGGAGAGCTAGAACTATGACAAATTCAAACTTAGAAATTGCACTAACTTTGAACTGAACTAGAGAGTTGAACTAGAAGTAGTATTTGATAAGGTGGGTAGCGTGCCATGGATGCTTCAACTCTTCACCTCCTGGGTGAGCAATCATGTAAGTCCCCTCCTTGATGACTCGGGTAACAATATAGGGACCTTCCCAGTTGGGAGATAGCTTGTTCTGTTGGGTTCTCCTTCCTGTTGCCTCGATCTTTCTTAATATATGGTCACCCACTTAGAATGATCTCGTCTTCACCTTCTTGTCGTGGTAACTCTTTGTTTTTTGCTTGTAGTTGACCATTCGCAGATAAGCAGTATCTCGCTTCTCGTCAATCAGATCTAAGTCGATCAGTCTGTTGGTATCGTTCTGCTCTTGATCAAAGAATACCACTCTGGCTGTAGGAAATCGCAACTCAGTTGGAGCCATGGTCTCTGACCCGTATGCTAGAGTGAATGGGGTTTCCCCCGTAGGACCCCGAGTGGTTGTGCGAACTGCCCAAAGAGCAAGGGGGAGTTCGTCCAACCAGTTGCTACGTCGACCTACCAAGCCCGTCTTAAGTGAGGATAGTACGAGCTTGTTTGCTGCCTCATCTTGCCTATTTCCTTGAGGGTATTGTGATGATATGTGTATCCGAAAATTTTCCCATTTTTGTGTTTGAAAAAATCAACGAAAACGGAGTCGCCACGCCATTTTAATTTTGAGGGCCAAAACTTTGAAAAAAGCCCGAGATCATAGATTTAGGTTCGGAGGTCATGTTACGCGTCGGGAAGGACGTTAGTGTGCACCCGACGCGCCTCGTAAAACGAGTCTTCCAAGCTGAAAATCATTTGTGTGTGTGTGTGTGTGTGTGTGTTTTGGCCAAAATAAGTTGAAACTCAGAAAAGTAAAAATTGGGATATCTTTTTAAGACTTTAAACTGATCCCATGATTTTTTGGAAGATTTTTGGATTGAGATTTGGTACTCAAAAGACCTTTTGAAGTTGAGAGCCATTTCTGCCAGAATGAAAAAGGCAGTGGACCTTTGATTTTGAAAGGGATTCAAGGGTCTTAAAACTTCATAATCTGGATAAACTCAGAGAATGAAAGTTGTTCTAGACACCTTAAATAAAGTTTGTGCGAAGGAATTTTCCATTTTGGAGAAGATTTGAGGGGTCAAAACCTTCTGGAAACCTCAGATATGAGATCTGGATTCCCAGAAGCTGATGAACTAGCCTCTGAAAGAAAATTTGAAAAGAGGAGTTTTACTCACCCAAAAAATAAAGTAAAAATATTTCTGGAAAGCTCTGGATGTTGGCTACAAAAAGTGTTTTGTAGTCAACACCAAATTCCAAGTTCATCTGTGTCCAAAAATTAAGACCATGGACTGAGGTCTGAGAAAATTGCTACTGAACAGCAACTTCTCAAGAAAGAAAATATGATTTAAAAGGGGGTTTTGCATCCATGCTTGTCCCCATTTCCCTAGGTTTTGGTTAGTGATCACTAGACATTTTAGTGGTGAATCAACTATACCAAACCATCCTTGGGGTACATTAGGACTAAGCATTTCATTTGCTTGGGAAGGGGAATTTTATCCTTTGAAATCAAGATTTTATGCTTGAAAATGGTTTTTAGGGTTTTGAAAATGAGTTTTCTTTGCAAGAAAGTAAGAAAGCTTAAAATAATAATGTTGATCTTTGTAGAAGATCATCCATGGAGATGGTCTTCCATGGTGATCTTCTTAGATCTAGAGCAAGAAGATGAAAGAACTACATTTTGTAGTTTGAAGATGCATGCATGGATGAGATTTAGGGTTAGGAAGAGGAGGATTTACCAATCTTCCTTGTGTTCTTGAGTGTTTGGCTTGAGTGTATGAGTGTTTAGGGCTTTAATATGAGAGTGAGTGGATGAGTATGAGTTGGGAAAGATTGGAGAGAAAAAGGTGACAATTCAAGTGAATTCTCACCGTTTTCTCTATATTTCGCCGCAGGTTAGGTGCAAAATGTGTTCTTCCTCCTTATTTTTGTGACTGGAGGGCTCAATTTATAGCCCTCTGAAAATAGCAAAGATGTCCGCGCGGATGGATCCAGTCAGCGTGCACTGTTCATTAAATGCAGCTCCAGCTTTGGACAAGAAGAATATTTCTTTTCAAAATTCAAATTAACCGCTTTTTGTGTTTCCACCATTGCCATTTTTGGTTTTCTTCTTTTGTTTTTCTTTTTAAGATTCTTTTTAAGGTTTAACCTTAAATAACAATGCCCATTTTACCCTCACTTTGTTAGAAAAGTTAGGATTGTTAGGAATTGTTAGAAATGTTATAACTTTCGTTAATTTTCTAACGAAAATTCTAACAAGCTCAAATTGGAGTACTTACAAGAGCCCTCGGCGACGGCGCTTTCGAAGGAAGCTGGGTCGTCGATAAGAGTAAGGCTCCATATTTGGCGGGATGATCGAGTGATCGGGTGGCCGAACCTAGCGATAGTTACCTACGTATCCCGAATGGGAATCAAGCTGCCGTAGTTCGGGTCTTTGACCCCGGAGATGATGGCGTTTTAGGTGCCTCGAACCCGATGAGCGAGTTCTACGGGCCGAGCTGGAGAGAAACTCGCTGGGATAAGTGATGACCCTTTTCGGCCTCGATGGCTATCCGCTCCGCCGGGATAGGAATGACCATTTTCGGTCTCACGGGGATGATTGCGATTTATCGCTTCCTAGTGATAGCGTCTTAGGTGTCTCAAACCTTGAGATGGCGTTTTAGGTGCCTCGAACCTCGAGATGGCGTTTAGGTGCCTCGAACCTTGAAGATGGCTTTTAGGCGCCTGACCTTGATGATGATGGCTTTTTAGGCGCCGGACCTTAATTTGAAATGGCTCTTTCGGTGGACTTCTGCCCGTCGCCGAAGGAGAGGGTGACCGTTTTGGTCGAGGGGCTGGACCTAATGATAGGCTACCTACGTATCCCTAGTGGGAATCAAGCCCTTTCGTAGTTCGAGTCTTACTCGAGATTTCGTTAGCTTTTGGGATTCCGTTATCTTTGCTGGGGAAAATCAGACGTATTTGTCTGGGAAATCGGTCTTACGTTTGACTGCCGTTGGATGATTTTGATGAAAGATACGGGAACTCGTTATCTTTCTCGGGGCACTCGGTCTTACGTTTGACTGCCGGGGGCAATTTTGATGAAAGATACGGGATCCGTTATCTTTCTCGGCACTCGGTCTTACGCTTGATCGTCGGTAATTTTGATGAAAGATACGGATCTCGTTATCTTTCTCGGGCACTCGGTCTTACGTTTGACCGTCGGGGTGATTTTGATGAAAGATACGGGATCTCGTTATCTTTCTCGGGGCACGGTCTTACGTTTGATCGCCGGAAATTTTGATGAAAGATACGGGATCTCGTTATCTTTCTCGGGGCACTCTGGTCTTACGTTTGACTCGCCGGGAAGATTTTGATGAAAGATACGAGATTTCGTTATCTTTCTCGTGGCACTCGGTCTTACGCTTGACTCGCCGGGGTAATTTTGATGAAAGATACGGATCTCGTTATCTTTCTCGGGCACTCGGTCTTACGCTTTGACCGCCGAAGATTTTGATGAAAGATACGGATCTCGTTATCTTTCTCGGGCACTCGGCCTTACGCTTCGATCAGCCGGGGTAATTTTGATGAAAGATACGGATCTCGTTATCTTTCTCGGGCACTCGGCCTTACGCTTGATCGCCGAAGATTTTGATGAAAGATACGGGATCTCGTTATCTTTCTCGGGCACTCGGCCTTACGTTTGACCGCCGGTAATTTTGATGAAAGATACGGATCTCGTTATCTTTCTCGGGGCACTCGGCCTTACGCTTCGACCGCCGGTAATTTTGATGAAAGATACGGATCTCGTTATCTTTCTCGGGCACTCGGTCTTACGTTTCGACTCGCCGGGGAAGATTTTGATGAAAGATACGGATCTCGTTATCTTTCTCTGGCACCCTGGCCTTACGCTTGATCGCCGGGAAGATTTTGATGAAAGATACGGATCTCGTTATCTTTCTCGGGCACTCGGTCTTACGTTTGATCGCCGGGGAAGATTTTGATGAAAGATACGGGATCTCGTTATCTTTCTCGGGGCACTCGGCCTTACGTTTCGATCGCCGGGGAAGATTTTCTTGACAAGGGGCCGACTTTGGTTAACTTTGGTTAACTCTGTCAAGTCGGGACCGAATTGCAGAGTCCCGGAATTTTAAGGGGCAAAAGGGTCATTTTGACCCTTGCAATCCTGTCCGCGCGGAGAGGAATGGAAAGTCAGGGGTATTAATTAGGGCCAACGCCCTTCCTCTTCCCCATTCTGTTTTTACAGAAAATTACGAGAGAGAGAGAGAAAATTCTGCAAATCCGCCATTTTTGGCCAAAAAAGCTTCGAAATCTTCCGATTTTTCTTCGATTTTCGAGCAATGGAACACGGGGAAGGCGCTTTTCAAGGCCAAGGACGTGGCCCGGTAGCGGAGAGGCGATTGGAGCTCATCCGAATGAGGAGGCATTACAATCTTTCGCAATCGGCTATGAGGAGCATTACCCCGATGCTTGGCAACATTGGGCTTCGGATTCGAATCTCCGAACGGTATACTTTGAAACCCTTTGATCCCTTTGTTGATTTCTTGCTTGAAATTTGAATTTTGGGTGATTTTTGAATTAATTTTTTTTTTGAAAATTCGAATGATTGATGTTCTTGGCTTTGAATCTTGGTTTTGATGCTTTGCATGTTGTAATGAGTATATGAGTAACCCAAAATGTGCACTTTGCTTGGGAAAAAGAATTGGCATTTTTGCCACATTTTTTTTTTTAATTCGAAAATTACATGTGAAAATTCGAAGAATTGTGATTTTTTTTTTTTTTGAAATTGAATATTGCATGTTGATGATGATGATGATTTTTTTTTTTTGAAATTGAATTTTGATATTGATGAATGATGATGCAATGCATGCATTTTGTTTGGAAAGAATGGGCATTTTGCCAATATGAGATGTATGTATGTTTAGGATTTTTTTTTTTTTGAAAAGTGGGACGGATTTTTCCTCCCGTTGCATGTAAGATGGATGATATGCATGTATGCAAAAATTTTTTTTTTTTGAGATGATGCATGTTATTTTATGAAAATGGGACGGAGTTTTTACTTCCGTAGGAATGCATCTTTTTTTTTTGATGAATGCATTGGGACTTGCTGAAAACTGTTTTCTTTTATGCGAGAAAAATGGGGCTATGCTCATTGTGGCCGTCGTTATGCTTTGTCGAAATTTCTTTTTTTTTTTTTTTTTTTTTTTTTTTGTAAATGCAAATGCAATCTTTGACATTTTCTCTTTCTTTTTTTTTTTTTTATTACGTGGCGGAAACCGTTTTGTGACTCGAGCAAACCGAACAAGATGAAGACTCGAGGATCGGTGGAGTCTCGTGATTGACTTGTGGGACCGGCTTCCGAATGCGGGCCGAGGAGCTTTGCCGAGTCCGAGACGATTGTTGTCGAGACGGGGCTCGGGAGTTCGTCGAGTGCTTGAGGGGACCGGTCAAGTTCCCTAAGAGCAAGGGCTTCGATGTTTGCTCTGCGCAAAGACGGTGGGACGCGACCCACACCTTCCACTTCTTCCGGGGCGAGGCTACGGTTACGCCCTCCGACTACGCCGCGATCACGGGCCTGTCTCTTTAATGGACGCAAAGATTGAGTGGCGGGATGGCTACAGCGATGCCGATCTCGTGTGCTCTTCGGGATTTTCCCTATTCCCAAAAAGGGGATGGGGATGGAGTATGCCGTGGTCTACGGCAAGATTGTGGAGACCATAGCGAGTTATGAGGTCGGGGAGGAGAGGATAGGCGCCGATCGATTGCCGTGGCCTTCTTGTGGTTTGCTTTCTCGAGCACGCTCTTTGGACATGCCGAGGGGACGGCATCTTTGCCTTGTTGAGGTCCTTGGAGGACATGGAGACGGCCGGAGATGTCTCGTGGGGAGAGGCCGGGCCGGGCAGAGCTTTATTTTGCTCTTGATAGGTACGCTTAAGGTCATGAGCTCCTTGCATCTGCTTTGAGTTTGCCCCGGAGGTATAAGCTCTCTTTTGCTTTCCCTCTTTTTTTTTTTGAGCACGCACTTTTCTTTTGCAGACCGGATTGATTGGATTTTTACCTTTCGCAGTACGGGCGTTGGAGTTTTTCCACGTCACGGTGTGGCGGCACCGGGCGGAGTACGCCGGGGCGTATCCGGCCATGCGCCTTGGTCCAAGCATGCCCGGGAGAAGATAAGCTCCAGGGGGCGTACGACTCTCGGTACGCGGATTGCCTTCCTTCGACGGAGGCCGAGACAGATGAGGGGATGATATTCTTCCCCCGGGATCGCTTTGAGGTAGCGCACCTCGAAGGGCGCCGAGATCCGGACAAAGGCAATGGGAGGATTTTGAGGGGTCCGACTCGCGATGCCTATTATCCGGGAGAGAGGGTGACGCGCCAAAGATGGCGTGAACTCGCCTTGAGGACACCGGTGGAGCCTCCCGCCGATATGATGCACTCCGAGCGATCTGGTCCGTGACTGGGATGATTACCGAGCAGCCAAAGACTTCTCGGACTTCGTGGCGATTGAGCCATATGCGACATTCGTCTTGGAGGAGGCCGAGGATGCCTGTGTTTTGGATAGGAGGGGCTTGGGATCCCGCGGTACCCTCGGACGGATTTTTCCTATATCCAGGATGGGGTCCGATTGAGGGTGCAGATCCCTCACTCGAGCGACTTCCACGAGCTTTCCGGCCTCGTCCGGCATGAAGGTACGGCTTCACCTTTTCCCCTTCTTTTCTTTCCTTTGTTTCATCATCTTTAGCATCCCCTTTTTTTTTTTTTGACGCTTTTGCTTTTTTTGTGCATTTTCGGGAGGTGGTCGTCGAGAAGCCGACGAAGCAAGTGATCGGGGCCAAGAGATTCATCGTGAGGATGGTCGTCATGCGGGCTCCTCGTGCTAGAGCGAGGCGACCACGGCCGGCGCCCGTCGACGGGAGGCTTCCCTATTCGCTCGTAGACTTCTTCAGAGACTCCTTTGTCTCCTCTCCTTGATCCCCGCGCGGTGTTGCCTTCTGGATCACGTCATTCTCTGGGATCCACACGGGCAGGGACACGTATGGCAAAGATGGCGGGTCGTCTTCGTACGTGCAGAGTCCGACGCCTTCACCTTCGGATACGATTTTTCGCAGATCTCGCTTGCCCTATCGTAGCGTGCCGGTTGGTCCCGACGAGCCTCTTTCTCGGAGACGAGGACGATTCGAGCCCGAGATTTTCGTGGCTCCCGAGAGGCGGGCCCGAGTCGCAAGAGGGGCTTGGGGGAGACATCGGGTGCCGGAGACTCCGATTGATTTTTTTTTTTTTTGAGATTGAGATTTAGATTTGTACAGCTTACGCACATTTTTTTTTGATGTAATAATTTAGGATTTTATTTATGTTTGCTTGTTTTTTTTTTTTATGCACACTCTTTTTTTTTTGGAATGTAATAATTTAGGATTTTATTTTATGAATGCAATGCAGTATGAATGCAAAAGTTGCATGAGCCTTTTTTTTTTTTTTTTTTTGCAAGGGTGTTTGGTATATGGACCGGTTTGGGAGGTTTTTGCACAAGTTTCGAGCAACCTGGACGAATATTCCTTTTTGGCGTAGCACTTGACTCGTTGCGATTTTTTGGGAAAGCAATCCCATCCGCGCGGATGGGGACCGCATCTCGACATTGTTCTTTAATTTTGGTTCGACTGGTCTTGCTTTATTTCAAATTCAAATATCCTCTTCAACCTCCAAATTCAAACAACTCATTTTCGGGAGAAAGAGAGAAAAACCATGGAAATGGCCAAAAATTCTCCAAAATTGTCCAAAGAAAGGCAAATGTTGTTCTTTGAAAAGTTCAAGGAGTGGTGTAGGGAGATCATGCATGAGAGAAGATCATTCTTTGAAGAAAGGTACAAGATACGATGCTTGTGGTCTCTCAAAGAATTGGTTCCTGATTATGACCTCTTAAGAGCTTCTTCTTCGTTTTGGGATACTAGAAGGCATGTCTTTTCGCCTTTCCTTCAACGAGATTGTTCCGACTGTCGAAGAATTTCGGGCCTTACTTGAGGTCCTGGAGGTGGAAGAGATAGCGGTTCCTTTGCCCGAGGGGCTTCTTTTGTCGACAGATTGTGCGTCCTCCTTCATCTTTCCCTGAGGAAGCGCAAGGTATGATCCGCGGTCCCGATCATTTCGATATTTCCGGTCTTCCCGACAGATTTAGGGGCCTAGGTTTGGTGGATGACGCCTATTGGGATGCCTTTGCACTTTGTATGTTTGGCACCCCGTTCATGGTCTATTCCTTCGGGATCCGCCATCGACCTTTGCTGGATGTCAGCTGCTCACCGTCGCCCGGCGTAGATGTCGTTCCTTTGATTCCTGGGGGAGACTTTTCATGCTCTCGATGCATTAGCTAATGGACGGCGGTATATGCACGGGGCACTGTTCCTTCGACCCCGTGGCCGATGGAGCGTTTGGGGTTCTTCTTCGGGAAACCTCCGAGATATGATCGTGCCTCTGACTTTTGCCAGGAGAGGTGCTCGACAGTAGATTTTGATGATCGTGGCTCGTGGGCGCGTTGGATGGCGGGTCGCCGATCGAAGATATCGATGGTTGGTGCCTCATCAAGGGTGGAGACTCGCAGAGTGCTTCAGACGGGTCCCATGTGGTTATGCTTCCGGGGCTTTCACACCCAGCTTTCTACATTCCGCCCGGTCCCGAGACGCTTGGCTTGAGCAGTTCCTTCGAGGGTTTTGATGATATAGCCACCGTGGTGGTGGCTCCCGCTTTCCATGGATGATCCCTGCGGTGTTTCCATTTCTTTCCCGAGCATGGAGGTATGATGCCTTTCCTCCTCGGGTCATTCTCAAAGCGTCCGAGACCGGTGTTCCCGACCACTGGGTACTGGATTGGTATGAGAGGCATCTCGGGAGAGACTCAAAGCGGCTTATTTTCGAGACTCGGCGCGAGGCCATTGTGGGCGCGGAGGACCCGATCAAGCTTCGAGAGGAGGAGGGCCGAGGCGAGGGCCAACCCTCATGACAGAGCGGAGACGCCGTGACCGACATGAGGCTTACGTCAAGAGACAGAGAGGAGGGCTCCTATGCTACCGCCTAGGTTACAGGAGATGAGGGATGACGCTAGTGGCTACTAAGGCCCCGACAGAGGCCGGTTTGATAGACCCCCGTCCCTATACCGTAGCTTGGTAGGAGGAATACCGACATTTTTCCTGGCTCGTAAGAGAAAGACTCCTGGAGGGGGAAGAAGAAGGGAGAGGCCAAGATTTAGCGGCTGGGAGCCGACTCGAGGTTTCCGAGTATCCCTTTTCTTGTCATGGCGTACACATTAGTTTGATTATGTATCTTAGTTTCTTTTAGCAAGTTGCCGCTTGTAGGAATGAATCGGGCTTAGACTCATCAAAGAGCTTTTAACTTGTAATGAATATTTGAATTGCTTTAGAGTTTTTCGAGACGCTTTCATGGTCTCGATCAATTGTATTGATGCCAAAGTATGGCTTTTATTTGTGCTTTAGACCGAACCGTTTCCGCCGCCTACGTTCCTCATTTTGAGGAGCTCAGTCTTCGTAGTTCAACCCGGTGAACTCTTTTTGTTTTGTTTTTTTTTTTTGTTGTTTTTTTTTTGGTGCAACCCCTCGTTTTTTACCTAGCCGCCTTCTCGGGTTTCTAACCTAGTCAAGTATTACTCTTTAGCACTCTTTTTTTTTTT
The DNA here is from genome assembly GCA_022495995.1 of Adenophora triphylla var. japonica. Classification (NCBI taxonomy): domain Eukaryota; kingdom Viridiplantae; phylum Streptophyta; class Magnoliopsida; order Asterales; family Campanulaceae; genus Adenophora; species Adenophora triphylla. The sequence goes on along the minus strand of JAFEMH010005009.1, from coordinate 170,495 downwards.
TGTTTTTTTTTTTTGTTTTTTTTTTGGTGCAACCTCGTTTTTTACCTAGGCCGCCCTTCTCGGGTTTCTAACCTAGTCAGGGTATTACTCTTTTAGCACTCTTTTTTTTTTCTTGTTTTACGCGTAGTATCTCGCGCCTTGTCACCATTCACCGGGTGTACAAAGGATTCCCGTCGAGGTCCGCAAGTTGCATGGCTCCTCCGAGAAGATCTTCTCGGACTACATATGGCCCGACCCATACAGCTCCCATTCGCCGAGGGGCTGATACCTGACCGGGGCTTTTCTTTTAGAACGAGATCACCTTCTCGGATTTCCCGATGCTTTACTTTCTTTGTCGAAGGCTCTAGCCATTCTTCCTTGGTAGGCTCGGATGTGTTCCATGGCCTTCGCCTGGCTGTTCGTCTAGTAGGGCCAATTCATCATGGCGACTCGGGAGCCATTCGACCTCGTTGATCCGGCTTTCCAAAGAAAAGATACCTGAGCGAGGATTTCCACTCGATTGGGAGTACGGCTTCCATTCCGTATGTGAGGGCAAAAGGTGTTTCCCAGCTTGCCGTTCCGACCGATGTCTCGTAGCCCCAGAGTGCCAAGTGTAACTTCTCTGGCCAATCTCTCGCCTGACACCCATTTTCCGGATGATATTTTCCAGAGTCTGCTTTGCCGCTTCGACGGCTCCGCTGGTTTGGGGCCCGTAGGAGATGACTTGTGACGGGTTATTCGAATTCCGCCAGCTTTTTCACATTCCCTTCGAAGTGGGATCCATTATCTCGAGATGATTTCTACTGCAACCCGTATCCGCACATGATGTTTTCTTTGATGAAGAGGGCAACTTTCTTTGAATTGAGGATTTTGTAGGACTTTGCAGAGCATCCTTTCCAATTCCTTCGAAGAAATCGCCAATCAAGGCCTCTTTAGGCTCTTCCAGCTCCCAAATTCACACTTGTCAAAATCTCTTCTACTGGGGCTCGATTTTCCTCTTCCTGACAACCTCGCTTAAAGATTTTTTTTTTTGTTGTTTGATTTTTTTTTCGTTTAATGTGTCTGCTTTCTTTATCTAATGAGTTATTATTAAGTTTTTTTTTTTTAATTAATTCATCATTAGTTAAAGTGGCAATCAAGGGATACTCGTAAAGGTTCGTCATTTCATTGAAAACGAAAGGGGATACAAGGCTTGCTGCACTCAGTAGTCTTCAGGCGTAAGGCCATCTGGACGACCCTAGAGACTCGATCTTAACAGAGAGACTGGGAGGACTTGTCCTAGATTGACACAAAGGGATCGGGGACCAATCCAAGCTTGGTGATCATTTCCTCCTTGGTCGCGGACGGCCTCGAGAGAGTTTCCCACCCTTTAGCGGCATCGCTGTTGGTGGCCTCATGACTCGGGAACCGTGGCCGTTTTTGTTTTCCTTTCTCAATTGCCGCTATCATCTTTTGACCGAGCCGAGATCAATCAGTCCGGCACTGGACTTCTTCTTCGAACAATTGCCGCATAACCGCACCATCCCAATCATCTCGAGGGAAATTCCGTGGCCTTAGCTTTTGGCACTTTGTCGGTTAATTCGGGTTTCGGATCTTCTGCAGGCGTGAGGAATAGTGGTTGTGAGCTTCTCGAACCTGTTCCACTGTGTCGGGCACGCTCGAAGGTATACTCACTCTTCATGGCAGTGGTAGCCCTGTGTAACTGGGTAGGTCCAGAACATTCTACTGACCGGGTTAGCCTTGGTTCCTCCGAACTTGTTGAGGCTATCCCGTAGCTTTAGCCATCCCGCCGTAGGAGTGGGCTCGTGATGTTTCCCGGTTGTGTGGGACCCTTTACAAAGTAGTCACCAAATTAGGACCGAAGGGGAGAGATTTAGGATTGTCGACCGGACCTTTCCCCGTGGCGCCTTCAAATCTTTTTCCCTTTGCAAAGTGTCCACCGGGGAGGCCTCATATCCTGTGCCGTGGCGAGTATTCTCGTCCTTTCACTTCGATGAGTTTGTGAGTTCCTTGTTGGTGCTTCCCTGCACCGAGGCCAGGTAGATAGCTCATTTTTCTCATCATTTTCAAGACCGGTGGGATTTTATCCCGAGTGACCGTCGATCTATGTTGCACACTCGGGCCTTGGGAGGCTCGACCGTGAAGCCCGTTAGCATGTGACCTTCCTCGTCATGTTTAATTTCCGAATAGGTATTCCGCCCGTATCCGTGCCCTCTAAAGTGACTAAATCTCCGTAAATGGTCGTCGATCCCCATTCGAGACGAATTTCACACACCGGTGGAGGCTTCGAGGCGACCCTTCGACTTGATGGAGCCAAGGTCTTCCCACAGGCATTGAAAGTAATCGGGATGTCGATAACCCGGAATTCCACAGTATCAATTTCGTCCAAACCAGAGGTCTAAAGTAGCAACTCCGAGGACTGCTCGGGATGTTGAGTCGTAAGCTTTGATCGTGAGAGAAGAAGGCTTCAAGTCTCGTAGTCTTGATATCAAGCAAGCTCATGATCTTTGCCGGAAGAATGTTCATTCGACCCATTATCAACCAGGACCCGAGGGAGGCGTCTGCTCATCCAACTGACCGTGATGAAGAGAGGCTCATTATGATCAGCCCCAAATTGAGGGAGGTCGAGATCTCGTGAAAGTGATTATGTTCTCGTAATGGATGTTTCCAATTAGCCGTACCACATCATCGGGAGTAGCATCAATAGGGACTAGAGTGCGGGCCAAAGCTTTCTTCCGCCTTCAGCCCATGGGGATAGGACGAGGTGAGTAGAGACCAGAGGGAAATGTTGGCCTCGTGTTTGCTTCAACCGGGTGAGCACGGGATCCTCTTTTTCTTGGTCCTGGAGTTTCATTGCCTTAGCATAGGGGCGGCGATCTTCTTTCGTGCTTGATCTCGCGGCCTTCTTATCTCGCCTTGGGATTTCCTTGGAAGATCTGCCTGCAGCGGTCAACAGATTAACTTCCTCATCGCCGTCTCGATCGGATTTCTTCAATGCCGCTAGGGTCAATGGGGAGCCCTTTTCGCTATCGGCCATCGTTCTCGACGGAGTCTAGCGACAGTATGGGCCGAGCCAGACCGGCTTCTTCCCGGGCGGCCCTTATAACCGCTTCCCAAGTCACGTGCTGGGTTTGGGGTTGTGTTGTCGCCCCTTGGATGGCCCACTGCAGCTAGGATGGGCGTCCTCCGATTCACTCATGGCCGGCCTTGCTCATCAGTTATCATGCAACAAGAGTCGCTATTTGTCTGACTCGCGGCTTTTCGATTTCATCCCTATCAGATCTGCAAAGCCATTCCGATTCCTTTTCCTCGTAATATTCTGTAGTTGGAGATGATTATAGCACTTTGTGTTGGAGGCGCATCCGGTATCATGCCGCTCTAGGACTTCTCCGAAAGCCGACATACATTCGGAAAGGTGACCTCTTCGGGTAACCCCGACAAGGATCGTTACCTTGTTCTGGGCGGATTTGATCTAACCAGGGTTATTCTCTCATTTGGGAGATGGGAGTTAATTCCTCTTTCTAGCAAATCTTCAACTATCGCCCGGATCGGATGTCCGAGAATCCTTTCCCCAAAGCATGGTAGGCGTGTTGAATTCTAAGACCTCCACATACTCACATCCACGAAATTTCATGGCCTTCATGTCCTCTGCCTCATATTCGTCTTCCGGTTTCTTCGTCGTCGCTGACAACCAACCATTGTGCCTAGCTCCCATGGGCTCATTTCCGCATGATTGTTCCGCATTGCTTTCCTGATCCGGGCCTCGCTTGACTCTTCACTCGTCATCATCATCGTCCATTTGTCCGCCATCTAATCTTCTTCCCATACTACCGGGATTTCTACTGAGAGGGAACGCCGATCAAAGCCCCGTTGGGGGAATATGGGTGCGTCTTGTGCAACCGCAAAATTGTCATATGTTCCCCTTCCCGAAAGTGGCAATTGTGACTCAGCTTTCTCCTCCCGAAATTCCGGGGGGAAGAGTGAGAGAGGTGGCACGTATTTGACACCCGGTGTAGGATATAGAAGGAATCCTCTTCTTCCGATTCTTCACTGTTCTCGGGATCATGTTCGGGCTCTCCCAAAGTCAATTTGCAGAAGTGTACTAGCTCCAAACGCTCTTCGGCCTCTTCGGCCGATAAGCCCCAGTACAGGCGCCCGCCGGAAGCTTTCTTGTTCGATTCTTCTCGATTGTTCTAACCATCTTGTGTAAATGGTTCTCTCATGTTTCGAACGGAATGTTCAGCTCTTTCGGTATCGGTTTTCCCTTTATCTGAGAAATAGCGGGCCTCGTATTCTTGCAAGGAGTCTCTGACATGAGACCAAGATGGGTTGATTCGTTCGATATCCTCGAGGCTGAGGGGGAATCCGAATTCAGGATCCTCGACGAGATTGGCCACGGGTATTTGGGGACCTTCATCAGCATCTTCCTGGGCGTGTGAAGATTCTCCGCATTCAATCATATTCACCTGATTATGGTTCCGTGGCAGCGGATTTTTGACTGTGTTAGGCCCTTCGGGGCCTTCCAACTTTCCTTGCTCTATTAGCCCCTGGATTGCCTTTTTCAGAGTGAAGCAGCTGTCAGTCAGATGTCCGTGAGCTTGATGAAAGGCACAATACTTTGTAGTATCCACGGGAGCATTCGGATTTCTGGGTTGGAAATTTTCCAAAGGCCGCAGCAAGCCTTCTTTCACCAGTCCCCTAAAGATGTCATTCAGGGGCATTCCAAAGTTTTCGAGATTTATGACCCGCGGTTTGGGCTCGGCTGGTTTCCTGGGAGCAAAAGGAGTCGTGTTATTGCATTCCTGTCCCGCATAGTTAATCATCTCTTTGCCTTTAGCAGGGGCAGGGGCGGTGTTTGCAGGAGGAGCCCGATATCTGTAGGCAGGTGCAGCAGCCGGTTGCTGATTGTAGGCCTTTTCAAACTTAGCTGCAGAGTTAACCATGGCCCGTAAGTCTGAGTATGGGAAGTGACTGAGGGAGGCTCTCAGATGTGGTTTCAAGCATGACTGGAAAATGTCCAGTTGTTCCTCTTCGGAAGGAGGGATGGCCATTTCACTGAGTTTCAGCATTCCACCGCTTGTAGAAGTCCCAACATTCTCATCAGTGACGCCGCATTGTTGTTTGTAGAGTCAACCCTATTTGTTTCCCATGCCAAGTTGGCCTTATATTTGTCTGTGAAGGCATTGGTAATCTGGTCCCATGTAGCCCCGGCTTCAGTGTTTCAAACGGAAGAACCACTTTAAGGCACTCGGACTTCAAGGATAGATCGAAATAGTCGCCCAACCGCCGATTGGTACATCCTTTCGGGCTTTCATCGCCAAGGTATACGTGTCCAAATGGGTTTTCGGACATGCGGTCCCATCAAAGAGATCCAGATTTGGCATCACGAATTTGTGGGGCAGAGGAACAATGGAGTCCGGGTCCGTAGGCCGGAAGCGCGTACTTCCTGCGCCCGCCCGCGATCCGCGCTTTCATTTCTTCGTGTTGTTCCACGAACTGTGCCAGATGAGGGTCTTGTGGGCGGAACCATGGCATTCAAGTTAGTGGCTGAGCTAGAGAGAGGAGCTACCACCGGAGGCAGACCGGTGGAGGGAATGGCCGATCCGGGACGTAGGTGAAAACCTCCGTCCCGGGCCGAGTTACCTGGGAGCATGAGTAGGAGCTCGAGCAAAAGTGGTAGAACTCGCGGCTTGCCGTTGATTTTCAACTGGCAAAGTAGGTGGGGGCAGCCCCGATGTAGCCGGATAACTTGGATTTCAGTGGGGCCCGTAAGTAGGCTTGAGCGCGGGCCGCTGTCCCGATTGTTGGAATTGCATGGCCGCTTGTGGTGAAGGTGTGTAACCCGGGGTACTGCGGTCTGGTGATTCGGATGACACCGGGATGGAGGCTTGGTAACCCATAGAAGTCTCGAGTGAGGAATGGATTTGTGTGAGGAGCTTGGTGAACTAGTACTGTTTCCGAGGAGGGGCTCCCGATCGTGTCCCAGAACCAAGTTGTGGCGCGCATTCCGAACCGTGGCCGTTGTCGTGAAGGTCCGGATTGATCGGTTCCGAACCGAGGCGGGATCCCGATTAGCCTGTGGCATTCCGAGATAGCCCCAACCATGAGAAGACATTCCGTGCGATTTTGCCCCCATTTGATTTGTGCCGTCTGGCTGCATGGATCCGGTGGTGCGTGGTTGGGGAGGTGGTGACCCAGAAAATCGAGGGCATGGGTTCTCGTAATGGCACCATAGGAGGTGGGTGGCGGCATCTGGTGTAATCGTGGCGGCCGAGAGTGGGGTTGGCATCCTCGTCTTCTTCCACGGTGAAGGTGCCATCCGGATTGAGGTGGCGGCCAGACCGTGACTTTTAATAGCCTCCGTAAAGTGTTTAGGCGTGCTTCTGTCGTAACCTCATCTCGTTACGCTAACCGATTCCACTTTGTTGCTCTGTGCGAGGGGTCCGGGAGGCGGAGTGACGTTATCCCCATCATTACCGGGTGATGCGAGACATTACGAAACCCGGAGTCGGAACAAATGGCGAAGGCGATGACGACTTGACTCTTCCTAACCGATCAAACGGTGACCCGGTGCCCGAAACCAAGCTTTGTGCGGAGGCTGCGGGGAAAGGACATGAAGGTTCGGATGTGCGGGAATGGAAGGAGGGTAGGTGTTTGGGCTTTAGGCTCATGCGCAACATGCGCGATTATTTGTTCACGTTTACTTAAAACATGTTTTATTAACCTAATCGGTTGGAAAAGATTGCTCTTCTTTTCGCAAACTACTCGATTCTGGATCGGTGGGCCCCGTCACTACGTCTATAAGCCCCTCGTATTCCACCCGTATTTCGACCTCCCAGGGTGGACAGCCCGGGCGAGGGTCCTATAGGGCAAGCGGGTCCCACCGACCGAAAGAAAACGATCCTAAAAGTCGGCGGGTAATCGAGTCTTAACGAGCATTCGATGTAAATTACGGACAAGGCCGGCGTCGAAAGTCAAGATCATGTCCGAGGGCTCGACAAAAGTCGACATGATTTGGACGATAAGCGTCCACGATTGATCTTGACTTGTCGTCAGTTAAGCCGTAATTAGGCATGGAATAGTCATTAATCCTTGATGACTCGGTGTCAATGCTGGGAGTCAGTGTATAATTTGTGCCGGTCGAGCCGAAGTCAAGGCGCCGGTCAATATCTTGGTCAAAGTACGCGGCGGAAAACCGGCGAGAACTTAGGCTGATTAAGGACCCGAAAGATATTGAGTCGGTATGCCGACAAAGGCTTGAAAGGAAAGGTCTATACACGGACAGGGCATGACACTGAGACGAGACTAAAAACCAACGGGTCTCGGACAAAGTGTGTCACGGACAAGTGCATGGTCGACACGAGGCTCCATGGGATGTTTGGGTAGTCTGTGCTCATCCGAGAGGCGTAATAAGACCAAACGGACCGCGACAAGGATTTCCCGGGTTAAGGACGTAGTGTGCGGTGTACGGTCACGTGCGCGTAGTGTGCAAGCGATCTATATTCTTTTTACGAGTAAAATAGAGATTTTTTATGAGTCTTAAAAATATGATGCATGATTTTTTTTGGAAATTTTCTTTTTCTTTTTTTTTTTGAAAATCCTTCTTTTTTTTTGAATTTTTTTTTTTTAAATTTTTAATGGGCACATAAGCACGAAACTTCCGACAGTTAGGGACATTATTTCGACAGTCAAAAATTTGACTTTTCTCCGAGGCGGCAAAACAACATGAAAACTGTGCAAAAATCAACACACACACAAAAATGATTTTCAAAGTCGGGACGGAAGCTTGACCCTCAAAAGCTTTTTTTTGAAAACGGTGATACCGGTACGTGGGATTGTTAGACCACAATTTATCCCCGACTCGTGTTAGGAGGCGATAACGGAAAATTTAGTGGTTTCCACCAATATACCAAATACCATTTTTTTTTTTTTTAAAAAAGGCTTAGTTCCCCAGCGGAGTCGCCACTGTGATGATATGTGTATCCGAAAATTTTCCCATTTTTGTGTTTGAAAAAATCAACGAAAACGGAGTCGCCACGCCATTTTAATTTTGAGGGCCAAAACTTTGAAAAAAGCCCGAGATCAGAGATTTAGGTTCGGAGGTCATGTTACGCGTCGGGAAGGACGTTAGTGTGCACCCGACGCGCCTCGTAAAACGAGTCTTCCAAGCTGAAAATCATTTGTGTGTGTGTGTGTGTGTGTGTGTTTTGGCCAAAATAAGTTGAAACTCAGAAAAGTAAAAATTGGGATATCTTTTTAAGACTTTAAACTGATCCCATGATTTTTTGGAAGATTTTTGGATTGAGATTTGGTACTCAAAAGACCTTTTGAAGTTGAGAGCCATTTCTGCCAGAATGAAAAAGGCAGTGGACCTTTGATTTTGAAAGGGATTCAAGGGTCTTAAAACTTCATAATCTGGATAAACTCAGAGAATGAAAGTTGTTCTAGACACCTTAAATAAAGTTTGTGCGAAGGAATTTTCCATTTTGGAGAAGATTTGAGGGGTCAAAACCTTCTGGAAACCTCAGATATGAGATCTGGATTCCCAGAAGCTGATGAACTAGCCTCTGAAAGAAAATTTGAAAAGAGGAGTTTTACTCACCCAAAAAATAAAGTAAAAATATTTCTGGAAAGATCTGGATGTTGGCTACAAAAAGTGTTTTGTAGTCAACACCAAATTCCAAGTTCATCTGTGTCCAAAAATTAAGACCATGGACTGAGGTCTGAGAAAATTGCTACTGGACAGCAACTTCTCAAGAAAGAAAATATGATTTAAAAGGGGTTTTGCATCCATGCTTGTCCCCATTTCCTAGGTTTTGGTTAGTGATCACTAGACATTTTTAGTGGTGAATCAACTATACCAAACCATCCTTGGGGTACATTAGGACTAAGCATTTCATTTGCTTGGGAAGGGGAATTTTATCCTTTGAAATCAAGATTTTATGCTTGAAAATGGTTTTTAGGGTTTTGAAAATGAGTTTTCTTTGCAAGAAAGTAAGAAAGCTTAAAAATAATGTTGATCTTTGTAGAAGATCATCCATGGAGATGGTCTTCCATGGTGATCTTCTTAGATCTAGAGCAAGAAGATGAAAGAACTACATTTTGTAGTTTGAAGATGCATGCATGGATGAGATTTAGGGTTAGGAAGAGGAGGGTTTACCAATCTTCCTTGTGTTCTTGAGTGTTTGGCTTGAGTGTATGAGCGTTTAGGGCTTTAATATGAGAGTGAGTGGATGAGTATGAGTTGGGAAAGATTGGAGAGAAAAAGGTGACAATTCAAGTGAATTCTCACTGTTTTCTCTCTATATTTCGCCAGAGGTTCGGTGCAAAATGTGTTCTTCCTCCTTATTTTTGTGACTGGAGGGCTCAATTTATAGCCCTCTGAAAATAGCAAAGATGTCCGCGCGGATGGATCCAGTCAGCGTGCACTGTTCATTAAATGCAGCTCCAGCTTTGGACAAGAAGAATATTTCTTTTCAAAATTCAAATTAACGACCTGGGCTTTTGTGTTTCCAGCCATTGCCATTTTTGGTTTTCTTCTTTTGTTTTTCTTTTTAAGATTCTTTTTAAGGTTTAACCTTAAATAACAATGCCCATTTTACCCTCACTTTGTTAGAAAAGTTAGGATTGTTAGGAATTGTTAGAAATGTTATAACTTTCGTTAATTTTCTAACGAAAATTCTAACAAGCTCAAATTGGAGCACTTACAGGTATGCAACAAATGACTGCCAATGTTTGATCCCTATTCGATTCATTTCTTCTTCGAAAGCCCAAGAGAATTGTAAGCCATTATCTGATACTATAGCTCTAGGGATCCCAAATCGACACCAGATGAAGTCATGTATAAAGTTGATAGCATTTTCCTCTGTGATACGAGCTAGTGGCTTTGCTTCGACCCACTTGGTGAAATAATCAATGGCGACGATCACATACTTGCAGTTTCCTCGGGCGGGAGGGAAGGGTCCAATCAAGTCGACGCCCCACATATCAAATGGCCAAGCAGCGATCACTGGAGTTTGCTCTGTTATAGGCAAATGAGGTAGGTTGGCAAACCTTTGACATTGGTCGCATTGTTGAACGAAATCCTGAGTGTCAGCTCTCATGTGTGGCCAGTAATACCCCAAAGTGATCAATTTGACGGCTAAAGTCCTGGCCCCCGGGTGTCCACCACAAACTCCACTATGCACCTCATGCATTAACTGAGTAATTTCTTGGGGATGAATGCACTTCAATAATGGCCTAGTGTATGATTTTCTGAATAGCATGCCTCCTTGGATAACATACCTCGGAGCTTTCTTTTTGATAGCTCGAGCTTTTTTCTCGTCTTCAGGAAGTTCGCCAGTTTCCAAGTATGCTTTCATTTCTTCGATCCAACACTTGTCATAAACCTAGTTTCTCGAGGTGTCCTCTAAGCATTGAATCTTGACCCTTTCATATGCTGGATTCTCAAGGTAGGAGATGGGTTCTTCATGAGGCTCGTCTGTAGTAGCTAGTTTCGAGAGTAGGTCGGCTAATTCATTGTCTTCTCGACCAATCCTCTGAATTTCCCAAAACTCTAAGTCTTTTATCATCTCCTTTACCAGGTCATAGTATTTGATCAAGGTGGAGTTTAACACCTCATACTCCCCTCTGACCTAATTGACTATTAACTAAGAGTCACAATATGCCATGATTTTAGTCGCTCCAAAGCACTTGGCGTACTCGATGGCTGCAACCAAAGCTTCGTACTCTGCTTGGTTGTTGGAGGTTTCAAACTTGAACCTCAACACTTCCTCATAGACTGTCCCAGACTCTGGTTCGATCAGTACTATCCCGGCTCCACTAACATTCTTCGTAGCTGACCCATCTGAGTAGACCTTCCAGCAATCGTCGGGTAAAGAAGTGACGAGCTGAGACTCTGGTTCTTTCCCCTTAACTTTCTCTTTCTGAGCTCGCACCTCGCTGTCTTCCTTGGTGAACGTCAGCTCGACCAAGAAGTCCGCCAAGGCTTGAGCCTTCAATGCCTTTCGAGGTCGATACTCAATGTCGAATTCTGTGAGCACAACAATAGGATGAGCTAAAAAGTAAGCTCGCAGCTTCCTCGAGGCTACGACTAAGGCATATGCGACCTTCTCTGCATTATAGTACCTACCTTCAACATCTGATAGGGCCTTGCTAACATAGTACACGGGCTTTTGAAGCCCCTCCTCTTCTCGAACTAAGACTGCTGCAACTGATTGATCACCCACAGACAGATATACAAATAAGGTCTCTCCAGTAGTCGGGCTGCTCAATAGAGGAGGAGTAGCGAGGTACTCCTTAAGCTGTTGGAACGATGAATGACATTCGGTCGTCCATTCAAAAAAATTTTCCCCCTCAAAGCTTTGAAGAAGGGGAGAGACCTTTTCGCCGACTTGGCTATAAAGCGACCTAGGGCTGCCACTCTTCCATTAAGTCGCTGCATCTCTTTGATGCTGGTGGGCTCCTGCATGTCGACTAGAGCTTTAATCTTTTCTGGATTGGCCTCTATTCCTCGCTGGGATACCATGAAGCCAAGAAACTTTCCCGCTGCTACTCCATATACACATTTGCTCAGGTTGAGCTTCATGTCATTTGCTCATAAATTGGCGAACGTTTCCTTTAGGTCGACCACGTGACGTCCGGCCTTTGTTTTGATGACCATATCTTCGACGTAGGACTTCATGTTTCGGCCAATTTGTGAATCAAAGACCTTGTTGACCATACGTTGATAGGTTGCTCCTGCGTTTTTTAACCCGAACGACATCATATTGTAGCAATAGATGCCTCCAGCTGCCTGGAAAGCCGTCTTCACAATATCATCCGCATGCATCTTGATCTGATGATAGCCTGAATAGGCATCTAAAAAGCTAAGGGTGGAATGGCCAGCAATAGAATCAACGAGCTTGTCAATTATGGGGAGAGAATAGCTGTCTTTTGGGCAAGCAAGGTTGAGATTGGTGAATTCGACGCACATTCTCCACTTGCCATTTGACTTCTTCACCATGACCACATTGGCTAAACAGGTTGTATGTGTGGCCTCTTTGATTATACCTGCACTCAAAAGTTTTTGAACCTCGAGTTTTATAGCCTCCTCTTTGTCGCGAGCAAAGCTTCTCAACCTCTGAGGTTTGGGCTTTATAGTCGGGTTGACCTCCAGCCTATGAACAGCGACCTCCTCTTTGATCCCCTACATATTTTCTACTCGCCATGCAAAGACGTCATTGCTTTCTTTGAGTAGCTCGACAATCTCTAACCTTTCTTCAGGTGACAATTGCTTTCCAATCTGAATTTTCTGCTCGGGATAGGAAGGATTTGTAATCACTGCTTCCAATTCGTCCACAGGTTCTAGCTCTGGACCATCTATGAATTGTAGGGTTTCAATGATGATCTCTCTAACCCTCTGTCTTTCCCTAGCCCTCAAGTGGTGAGCTTCTTCAGCTATCATCTCATCCAGCTCATCTGCAATCTCACTGGTGGTGGCCCCCGAGTTATTGTCGATCTGGAGGCATAGCTTGCCTATGGAGACTTGGTCGACCATAACTGTATCCGGATCGACCATGGTGACTTCAGAGTGACATGTCGACTCAGTCATGATCTCGTCATGTGAGCGATAGGTTGACTCTTCCACAATGGTGATCGTAGATAGTCGAGTAGTTTTGGTGACCGACTGAGACAGCTTTAGGTATCCTTCCGCAGTTTCAACCTCCAGTTCCCTCTTCTTTCTTTCTCGAAGGACATGATCAAGGTATGCTCGAGCTGTGCCTTGTACACAGCCGACTCCAACTGGCGTGGGGAATTTAACTCGCTGATGGGGGATTGGGGCCACCATTCCAAGTGCGACCTGGCCTGGGATACCAAGTATAGCAGCATAATCACTGTTCACATCAATAACAATAAATTTTACCTTGGAAACGACCCTGTAGGGGTGTTGGCCTAGGTCGACGTCTAGCTCGATATGTCCTTTGGCATCGGCCCGGTGGTTAGTGAAGCCTTCCAATCTGCTGTCATACCGTTCGAGCTGCTCATTCGAGAGACCCATCTCCTGGAACGTTTTATAGAACAGAATATCCTTGCAGGCCCCCGTGTCGACTAAGAGTCTGTTCATCGTACATCCATCAATGAGTCCTGGGATGACGAGAACTTGCTCTCTAGCCGCCATATTAGTTGCTAGCTCATTCGGATAAAAGCTAATCACCTCGTCCCTGACGTAGCTCCTTGGCGGCACATGTGGGGCTTGTTGAGCTGGAAAATCTTATGCTTGATGGCTGTGTTGCTGGCTTGCTCGGTGATGACGCCCAAATTCATCCTAGGCTGCCTCGGCTCTGGATGTCCACCCGCAGGTCGCTCACCACCACCTGTTTGAGGCCTTTTCACGTACGCGTCGAGCCTTCCCTGATCGACCATCCTCTGAATGATACGCTTCAGGCTCATACAATCCTCCGTAGTATGGCCCGTATCCTTGTGATACTCGCAGTATTTGGTGTTGTCCCTTCTGAACTTATTTGCTGGGTTCATGGGGGCAGGCGGGGCTAGCTCGACCGCATTCATTATTTCAGTTCGACTCACCGTTAGGGGAGTGAAAGCTTCGGGCACTTTCTCAGTCGCCCTGGTTCTGTTCTTGCCATTTTTATTATTTCCCCCATTCTTGACTGAGTCCTTCTTATCACCAGCGACCTCAGTCTTGGGGCCTTTCCCATTTTTCTTTTCTTTCCTCTCCTCGGCCAAAGCCACATTATAGGCCTTCTCAAACAACTCTTGGCGAGTAGTAACTGTCCGAACTGTTAGCTCGTAGTCCATATCTGCAGAAGTAATTCCACTTCTGAAACAATTGATTACCTCCCTGTCTGTGAGGTCCTCCTCGATTTTGTCGACCATCTCTTTAAACTTGGTGTAGTAGCTCATTGAGCTTTCATTTTTCCCTTGCACCAAATTGTTTAGATCGGTGACTGTCATCTTCCTAGATCCAGCAGTCGAGAAGCGTTCTAGAAATTTCTTCCTCATGTCGGTCCAAGTCGAGATGCAACCTGGTGCCAAGCCATTGAACCAAGTGAGGGCTGCCCCAGTGAGTGTGCTTGTAAGTGCCTTGCACATCATGTCGTCCTCGTGGGAGACAAAGCACATGGTAGCCTCCAAGTGTTGTATATGGCTTTTGGCGTTGGTCGCACCTGAATATTTTTCTAGGACTGGCAACCTGAAACCTGGCGGAGGTCGACAGTCGAGCAACTCCTTGGCCAAAGGTCGAAGAGCAAAACCTTCTCGCTCATTCTTTCTAACATCCTCTTTCTTATCAGCTTCCCACTGCTCAAACTTCTTCTTCCATAGGAGCCATTCTCTAGCATCTGGTCTATCGTCCCTAGCGTGGGAGACATCGTTTGACCTTTGCCTCTCTTCATGGTGATTCTCTCTCCCAGAATTGGCTTTGTGTCTGTCGCTTCTAGGGGGAGTTATCTCTTTGCCCCTCCTATCCCTGTGAGAAGGTGACCTCACTGACTGAATTGGCGACCTGCGCCTATCATCTCTGAGCGGCGACCTGCGCCTATCATCTCTGGGTGGCGACCTGCGCCTACCGTCTCTTATAGGCGACCTGCGCCCAATCCTTTCCCTGTGGGACTGCGACCTTTGTGTCCTGGCCGGTGATCCACGTAAGCTTCGACTTGCCTCTAGTTGTCGTCTTAGATCCGACTGGGCTTCCTGCTCTCTATTCCTGTTGAGGCTGGCCCTCAGATCGTCACTTGGAACATGAATAGGGGACTGAGGCCGCTGCACTATCCTTTGCTCAACATTCTGTCCCACGGTCTCATTAGGTCTAGCACTCCTAGCATGCTGCCTGTTAGAAACTTGAGAGGGAACCACCCTCTCTGACCTTCTATCAGCCTGCTCTGCTTCCTCCATTGCTATTAATTCTGCTAGAATCTGAGCTCGTTCCAGCAGCATCTCCTTTCTGCTTAGGGGATTAGATGAGGGACCTGCCCTGTTTCCAGCATTCATTTGCTCTGTTTGACGCTTTGGAGGAGGTGGTGCTCCCTGCCCTTCCATAGGTCGCTTGTCTCTCCTCCCATCCGGTAATCCCCTGCCATCAGCAATACTATTAGATCGAGTTGCCCTAGCGTGCTGACACGGTGGAGGGGGAGGAGGCAAATTAGCATTTCCAGTGTTTGCATTGGCGTTATTGTTTCCTTCGTTGTGTTCAAGTGATGCCTCAGAGACATGTCCATCCGAAGTCACCATGCTTGTAGGTTGAAAAAGATTTCGAGGTCAAGTATGCACGAGTTCCCGGCAATGGAACCAAACTGATGCCGCAGAAAATGTGCTTATCAATCTTCCTCCACGTGGCAGGACTATTCACCTGACTCCTTGACCTGAAATCAGAACCCACGACTAGCCGGATGTGTCTCCGGCTTAGACCCTCAGGCGTGAGAGTAAGTATATGTATTGGAGAGCAAATAATGTATTGAACAAAGATGATATTCAGATAACAAAATTGCAGTTACCTTAGAACCGTTGTGGTTGTCGTGTATTTATAGTTGATGTGGGTGGTATATTTGGTGGGGCTACATGAGCTCCGTGATTTATGGGACAGTTACACGTTGAGGGAACGTGCCCTAGGATGGCTCCTGAATTATAGGGAACCAGTTATGGAAATAATAGGTGCACGTGCGCCTGTGATTGTTAGGTCGACGTTTGCTTGGCAGGTCGAGGTCGCCACTTGAGGTTGGGTCGACCTGACTGACGGGTAGAGCTGGATCGTACCCGAAGTGGAACTTGGATCATAAGGTTGGACTAAGTTAGATCGGGACCTGATAGGCCGGACAATGAACTTAAGTCGACTGATCAATAAGATCGGCCTTGAGCCATGTAATAATTGGGCCTAACCCACTGAGAATGTGGTGACAATAATTGCTTGAGGACTGGGCTTTACTCACTTGACCCAGTTCAACACTTTTGGTATGTTCACGACTCACCCACATAACTGACTCACACAAATAACGCTCTTTATATTTGAGTTATTTCTGTATTCTAATATACTCCATCCATATCACCTCAAACCAAACTAACATTTTTGACACGGTGATTAAGAAAAAGTGAGGTAGGAGAGAGGTGTTGTGAGTATAGAAATTAAAGTATGAGAGAGAATTAGTGAAAAAAATAGTAAGTTGATTGCTAGTGTAAATATAAAAATAAAGTACGAGAGATTATTTATTATTATTATACAAAATATTATTGTAAGTCTATTATATAAGAATGCATATAAAGAATATGAAATATTTAATATTTGGGTCATTTGAAATTGGGTTAACAATAAGATGATATATTTGGTTGTATTGAATTTCTTTATTTGTTTAAGTATTAATTTTTAAATATGAAAATTTTCACTAATATATATATATATATATATATATATATATATATTATAATTCTATACTATTAGCTAAAATTAAATAAGAAATCTACATACAATATTCATTTGATCAAGAATATTTGACCTTTTTTTGTATGTAAAAAAACTATAAGGTAGACAACATTATAGAAAAAAATTATTAATAGTTTATTAATTTATTTCAAACTAAATAAAATAAATATGAAATATTTTTCTACTTTAAAATTATAATAAGACAAATATAATTTATTAATAAAATAAAAAATAAATTGCAAATTGCTATTCGTATACTCCCTCTGTCCCATAAGTCTTAAGAAAACTTTCTATTTTGGGCGTCCCATAAGTCTTAAGAAATCCCAAAAAGGAAACCTTAAATCACTATTCTCTCCACTCATTCTCTCTCCTACATTATTTTAATACTCACAACACATTATAATTTACTATTCCCTCCACTCATTCTCTCTCCTATTTAATTTTTCACACTCACAACACTTCTTCCACTCATTCTCTCTCCTAATACTATAATAATATTCCTTAATTCCCGCGCAAAATGGAATCTTCTTAAGCTTAATGGGACGGAGAGAGTATATACATAGCATAGCATAGCACGGGATTACCACTAGTAGTAAAGATAAAAATTAATAAATAATGTTACGTTATTACTTAATTAGTCTTTGTGATTAATTAGTGATGTGACAAATGTAAAACAAAGTTAGCTATCGATCACATCATATTCATTATTCAATAGGGTTGGTTTGGATATGTTTCTCTATATTTGTGAATATGCCAAATATAACATAGTTTCATCTGGAAAGCTAATTCAGCTTTATATACATAATCGTTGATAAGAGTAAAATTTTAAGTAAACCTGCGTCAATTATCAAAAGTCTATTTTTACACATTAATCATGGTCATGTATCTAGAACACAACAACAGCAACAATAAGAAGCACCGTTAAGAATAAAGTCGAATGTTAATTCAACTAAGGCCCTCGGATGTGATAGTAAGACACTACTAAAAATCGGGTATTTAGCGACTGAATTATCAGCGGCAAAATTATTCCGTCATTATATAGCGGCGGAATGGAAGCTATAGCGACGGAATAAATTAGGTACCGATTTTACCGACAGAATTTCATTTCGCCGGTATATTCCGCCACTAAAAACGAATATTCGTCGAATATTTCGTTCCAATACCGCCACTAATGTATGTTTGACAGGTCTTCGACTTTATCGGCGAAATTTTCCGTCGCTATTTCATTTATCAGCGGCGGAATTATTTCGTCGGTGTTAATTTTTTTAAAAAAAAAATTTCAGCGGCGAAATTATTTTGTCGGTGTTAATTTAATTTTTTTTTAATTTATCAGCGGCGGAATTATTCCGTCGGTGGTAATTTTTTTTTAAATTTATCAGCGGCGGAATTATTCCGACGGTGGCAATTTAATTTTTTTTATTTTTTTAAATTTATCTGCGGCGGAATAATTCCGTCTGAGGTATTCAACTAAATGAATAAGACTTGGAATGTCTTGAGTGTTTGTGTGTTTAGGGTTTAGACAACGTGACTTACATATATGATTTTGCATTTACCTTGTCCAAGGGGACAAAGGTCTTCTATTTATAAGGAATGTGAGCTGACCGCTGACGTCAGCCCTAAGGATATCTTTGTCTTTGACCAAGGACACGTGTCTGGTATGAGACTGCAATCAACATTTTTGGCGCGGTCAAAGATATTGACGCGAGCACGAATATTGCGGTCACAGTTTTCGCGGTCACCTTACTGGCGGTCTGGCTGTCCGCAGTCTTGACTGGACGGTCTGAGAGGATCGCGGTCTTGACCTTGACGGTCTATCTGTCTGCGGTCTTGACTCTGGCGGTCTAGGGGATCGCGGTCTTGACCTTAATGGTCTATCTTTTCGTGGTCTTTATTCTGGCGGTCTAGGGTATGCCGCGTCATACTTGATCTTTGGATCAGACTGAGCTTGGGCCCGATCTAAATGGTTCGGGCTCATCAATGCAGGACAAGAATAGCGATTACAAATTTCATGTGAGCTACACCACCACATAATATAAATAAAGAATCTCGGTGATAAATAATTTACTCCCTCCGTTCCGTTTGAAAAGACACAAATTTTTTTTTCAGGTGTTTCATTTGAAAATGCACATCCCAAAAATAGAAAGTTTTTTATTACTTATTTATTTGTGGGACCCACTTGTCATACTCACAATAAATATTCACTAACTATTCCCTGCCCCACTTTCTGTTTCCTACATCACTTTTCAAACTCACAACATTTATTTCATTATACACTTTTTCTCTTTCCTACATCACTTTAATTTTTTAATTCTCGTGCAAGGCAAAAACTTTGTCTTTTTAGGCAGGACAAAGGGAGTATATTTTAATAACACGAGAATGGGTCGAGAAAGACCATTTGAGCTACACTGCAATATACATGCATGGAAAATCTTGTGATAAGTATCTCAGAGTTACAAAGAGAAGATGTTTTAGTAGCAAGAGAATGGCAAACATCAAAAGAGTTAGAACATGCACGGAATATCTCGTGACCAAGTGCTAAGAAAGAGTGTATCGCACATTGTTTTATTTACAAAAAACAATAACCAAATCATTTTAAAAACTTCAACATTATCTTGTTTTTTAGCTGCACAACAAAATTGCATCAAAAATCTTTTGATTGAGTGGTTACTAATCACGAATGAGACCCATTTGTTATTCTCACAACAATTATTCATTTATTTCACTTTCTCTCTCATATCCTGTCATCTAAACTCAAAACACATCACCTTTTATATTTTTCTCCTTAATTATTGTATCAAATAAAATTGTGCATATTTTTCTTTTTCTGATAGGGAGGGAGTATCATGTCCAGCTGTTGCTTACTAACTAAATTGATAGTATTGCCTAATATGTTTTTTTTTTTTTTTTGATTATCCAGGTTCCCCAGCTTCGCCAGATCAATCCTGGACCACTAGGTACCGGTTTCTCAGTATGCTGGCGGAGGTAAATCGCGGGATATGCCCTATGTAGCCAGGGTGGCAGCACCCCTTATACTCCTGGCCCCAAGGGAGCCTTCCTACAAGGCATTTACAATCTTAAAACAGCAAATGGCTGCTCCAGCTGCTTCTGTCGAGGCAATTACATCACTTTCACAACACCAAATGGCTGCTCCAGTGCTCCTGCCAAGATTTGAACTCCGAGGTTGCAAGTCCAGCAGTGCTGCTTCCTTAACTGCACGGATGTGCTCCGGGGGGCTCCTAATAAGGACCCTGAAACCCAAGGTAGAAATTAAACCACAAATATTCCCCTTGGGGGGAATCGAACCGGTTGTTGGGATAGAGGACCAACCGGGTTAGACTTCGGAGCAAGAGGAAAAAATTTCGTCTGGAGTTGCTGGAGTCAAGGGCGGCCGCGCAGGTGATGGTGCGCGACCGCGCACTTGGACAAAAACTAAGGCTCGGAGGATTCCTTTCGTGCGCGACCGCGCTGGAAGGTGAGGGCGACCGCGCTGGAGGATTGAACAAAGGCGTTGGAGTTTCTGGAGGTTAGGGCGACCGAGCTTCTGCGGAGGGCGGCCGCGCTGGGTCCGTCAGCAGAGCCCATTTTTTAGGCAGTTTTCGGGTTTTCTTGTCCATCTAGGGTTTTGGTTTGTTTCCCTAGCACATATTTAAGTATAGTTCCGCCCCCAAACTCATTGTAACAATATACAACATATTATAGTGCAAGATCCTGGCTTGGTAGTGCCCCCAGACGTAGCCAAACTTATTGATGAACTGGGTTAACAATTTCTGTGTTCTTCTTTGTGCTTTAATTTCTTGTGCTTTGTTTTGTGTGCTCTAATCATTCTTGTAGGATTGTTTGGGCTGTGGAGGGGTATATTCACAACAACTGGTATCAGAGCTCTTGGTTCAAGATCAAGGGTGTTGTCAAGCAATCAAGAATGGGCAAGGACAAACAGGCGGTTGAGAAATTCGATGGGTCTGACTACGGATTTTGGAGGATGCAGATTGAGGATCTCTTGTATAACAAAGATCTCTATAAGCCTCTGAAGGGTGTCAAACCGGAAGAAGAAGATCAGGAAGAATGGGAACTCATGGATCGGAAAGCCCTAGGGGTGGTCAGATCTACTCTGTCAAAGTGGATTGCGAAGACTACCAAGAAGGCAAAAACCACAAAGGAGCTATTGGATTATCTTACTGAGAGATTTAAAACTCCATCTGCTGGAAACAAGGTCGATTTGATACGCAAGATGGGTAGTCTCAAGATGCAAGAGGGAGGATCATTGGCTAAGCATATCGATGAGTTTATGGATGTTATAGACTCATTGATTGCGGTGGAGATCAAGTTCGTTGATGAGGTTCACGCGTGCTTGTTGCTAGCGTCTTTACCAGGAAGTTGGAGCGGGACTGTGACAGCGATCAATGCTTCACCAGGTAAAAACAAATTGAAGTATGATGATGTTAAAGACTTTCTCTTGGGCGAGGAAAATCGCATGAAGAAGTTGGGGACATCGTCTGCTTCGGGATCGGCTTTAGCTACTACTAGCAGGGGAAAGCCGGGCACTAGCAAACAAGGGAGAACTGAATCTAAGGAGAACGTGGTGGGTGGTAAGGGCAAGGCCGTGGAGATCAGAGACAAACCAAGGGTTGCAAAGGGGTCAGTTCAGTGCTATCATTGTAAGGAATTGGGACACTACAAGAGGGATTGTCCCAATCGTAGGGGCAATGCGGTGAATGTGACAGTCTAAGGTGATGATGTACTGGTTCTGAGTGTTAGTAGTGCACTAGAATCATGGGTGATGGATTCGGGGGCATCATTCCACTCTTGCGGGCATGCAGAAGAGATGGAGAATTACACTTCCGGTGATTTCGGTAAGGTCTATCTGGCGGATGGCGAGCCTTTGGAAATCAAGGAGAAGGGGGATGTCAGAATAGGAGCATCGGACGGGAAGGTACTACATCTGAACGGGGTCAGGCACATTCTGGGTTTGAAAAAGAATCTACTATCAGTTGGGCAGTTGGACGAAGAAGGTTACAAGGTGACATTCGGCTGCAGAAACTGGGTTATTACCAAGGAGGATTGTGAGATTGCTCGGGGTAATAAGGAGGGGACATTGTATTTGGCGAATAACACCAAGGATAGTATCGCGGTGGCGACAGCCAAGGGTGATACGGATTTGTGGCACTGTCGATTGGGTCACATGAGTGAGACGGGGATGAAAGTACTTTGTTCAAAGGGACTACTACCGGGTTTGAAGACAATCAACGTGGGAATCTGCGAAGATTGTGTGTTTGGCAAACAGGGGAGAAACAACTTCTCAAGGACGGGTAGGACTTTGAGGAAAGCAAAGTTAGAACTGGTTCACACGGACTTGTGGGGGTCATCTCCGGTAACTTCTCTAGGTGATGCGTCATATTACATGACCTTTATTGATGATTCAACAAGGAAGGTCTGGATCTATTTCTTGAAGGGGAAAGATGAAGCTTTCGAGGTATTCAAGAAGTGGAGGGCTTTGGTGGAGAATCAGACGGGACTTAAGCTT
The DNA here is from genome assembly GCA_022495995.1 of Adenophora triphylla var. japonica. Taxonomy (NCBI): domain Eukaryota; kingdom Viridiplantae; phylum Streptophyta; class Magnoliopsida; order Asterales; family Campanulaceae; genus Adenophora; species Adenophora triphylla. Next base: position 148,584 of record JAFEMH010005009.1, on the reverse strand, counting down.
AAGTGCTTAAGATCAGATAATGGTGGGGAGTATGAGCTCGGTGAGTTTAGGGAATATTGTGCTGCGAATGGTATTCGTATGGAGAAGACTCCAAAGCGTACACCACAACTCAACGGGGTGGCAGAGAGGATGAACAGGACATTAAACGAGCGGGCAAGAAGTATGAGATTGAAGTGTGGACTTCCGAAGACGTTCTGGGCATATGCAGTTGACACGACAGCTTTCTTGATCAATAGGGGACCATCGGTACCATTGAGGAATGGAATTTCAGAGGAAGCTTGGAGTGGCAAGCATGTAAATCTGTCCTTTCTTCGCATATTTGGCTGCGTTTCATATGTTCATATAGACTCTGCTGATAGAACTAAGTTGGATGCAAAATCTGTTAAATGTACATTTATTGGGTATGGCGGGGATGACTTCGGGTATAAGTTTTGGGATGACCAAAACCATAAAATTATTCGTAGTCGAGATGTGGTATTCAATGAACAGGTATTGTACAAGGACAGAAAGGGGACATCTGATGACACTAGTTCGGAATCGGAGGTTGTAGAGGTAGATATTCCAAACTCGGGTGGGAGCAGAACGGTCTATGATGACCATGATCAGGAGGTCACTGAAGATGAACCACGTACTCCGGAATCGGATATTCCGCTGCGTAGATCCAGCAGGTTGCGTGGATCGCCTGACAGGTATACTCCTTCCAATTATTATTTGTTGTTGACAGATAATGGGGAACCGGAATGTTATGCGGAGGCTGTTCGTAGTGCACTTTGTAATAAGTGGAAAGCTACGATGGATGATGAGATTGACTCATTGAAGGCCAACAAAACTTGGGAGTTGACTAGACTACCTAAGGGGAAGAAGGCATTGCATAACAAGTGGGTTTACAGGATTAAGGAGGAAGCAAACGGCAGTAAGCGTTACAAGGCAAGGTTGGTTGTAAAAGGGTTTCAGCAAAAGTATGGTATTGACTACACCGAGGTCTTCACTCCTTTTGTGAAGATGACCACTATCAGAATGGTTCTGGGGATAGTAGTGGCAGATAACTTGTTGCTGGAACAGATGGATGTAAAGACGGCCTTTCTTCATGGGGATTTGGAGGAAGAAATTTACATGGTACAGCCAGAGGGTTACTTGTTTAAGGGTAGCGAGGAAATGGTTTGCAGATTGACTAAGAGCTTGTATGGCCTTAAACAAGCTCCTAGGCAGTGGTACAGAAAGTTTGATGGATTAATGCATGACATTGATTTTATTAGATGTGAGGCGGATCATTGTTGCTACTTCAAGAACACGGATAATGGGTACATAATCTTGCTGTTATATGTGGATGACATGCTAATAGCGGGCTCTAGCAGTAGAGAGGTGAACAGATTGAAGGCTCAGTTGTCAGAACGGTTCGAGATGAAGGATTTGGGGGAGGTCAGAAAAATCTTGGGCATGCGGATTGATCGGGATAGGGAGTCGGGTAAGTTGGTTCTTTCACAAGCAGAATACGTTGAGAAAGTCTTGGCAAGGTTTTGTATGGAAGAGGCGAAGCCAACAGGGACACCATTGGGTATGCACTTCAAGCTATCCGAGAAGGACTCACCTATGGGCAAGGAGGAGCGTGACAAGATGGAGAGGACTCCATATGCTTCGGTAGTGGGGAGTCTAATGTATGCAATGGTGTGTACAAGGCTGGACATTGCACATGCGGTGGGAGTAGTCAGCCGGTTCATGGGCAATCCAGGAAAGCAACATTGGAAAGCGGTTAAATGGATCCTGCGTTACTTAAAGGGTACTGCTGGTAAGGCTCTGTGTTTCTCAAACAAGGAGGTCGTGTTAGCGGGTTATGTTGATGCGGATTTGGCATCAAGAGATCTTGACAAGAGGAGAAGTACTACGGGTTATGTGTTCACATTGGGTGGTACGGCAATCTCCTGGGCTTCTAAATAGCAGAAGATCGTGGCTCGCCGACCGCAGGCGTAATATGTGGCGGTGACAGAGGCGAGTAAAGAGATTGTATGGTTGCGTAACTTCTTGGGTGAACTTGGGAAGACGCGAAGTGGTAACGTTCACAAAGGATGCCGAGTGCAATACACTTGGCTAGGAATCCGGCATTTCATTCTAGGACGAAGCACATTGAACTGAGGTTTCACTACATCAGGTATCTCTTGGAGGAGAAGATCTTAAGGATGGAGAAGATATTGGGATCGGAGAACCCGGCTGAAATGTTGACAAAGGTTGTAAACCTTGAGAAATTGAAGCTGTGCAAAGCTTCAATTGGGCTTGGAGAATAGGAGAGGAGGATGACACTACCATGATCGAGGTGAGCACTAGGAGGACACCAGGGATGAGTTAAAGGACGGATACGGGGCTTATATGTGCGATTGATCTCTAGGTGGGAGATTGTTGGGATAGAGGATCAACCGGGTTAGACTTCGAAGCAAGAGGGAAGAATTTCGTCTGGATTTGCTGGAGTCAAGGGCGGCCGCGCAGGTGATGGTGCGCGACCGCGCACTTGGACAGAAACTAAGGCTCGGAGGATTCCTTTCGTGCGCGACCGCGCTGGAAGGTGAGGGCGACCGCGCTGGAGGATTGAACAAAGGCGTTGGAGTTTCTGGAGGTTAGGGCGACCGCGCTTCTGCAGAGGGCGGCCACGCTGGGCCCGTCAGCAGAGTCCGTTTTTTTGGCAGTTTTCGGGTTTCCTTGTCCATCTAGGGTTTTGGTTTGTTTCTCTAGCACATATTTAAGTATAGTTTCGCCCCCAAACTCATTGTAACAATATACAACATATTATAGTGCAAGATCCTGGCTTGGTAGTGCTCCCAGACGTAGCCAAACTTATTGGTGAACTGGGTTAACAATTTATGTGTTCTTCTTTGTGCTTTAATTTCTTGTGCTTTGTTTTGTGTGCTCTAATCATTCTTGTAGGATTGTTTGGACTGTGTAGGATTGTTTGGACTATTGTATTATGAACGGTGAAGTAACTATGAACAGTGAATCAGAATTAAGCAAGTTTCTTATTAAATTCTAGTCATTGTTTAAAACTTTGAATCTCATTCAAAAATTTCTACTAGTCAAACTAAACATGATTAAAAGAACAGCGTTAGATGAAACAAATTAAGATTAGTCAACGTAATTAGTCTGGTCATAGTCGCTATATTAGTCCATTCAAAAACAGAAGAAAAAAGGGGAGTTAATTAATTACTGAAATTAAGATAACGGCTCGTAGGCTAATTGTGATTTGAGGATTGTGCGATTGAAGAGTACAAGATTTTCGTTGAGATAGAGAATGTAGATCACACAAAAGCTCAAAAAAATGAGTTGAATGAAATGACCAAAATGTCATTAATAAAAGACAAAAATAAAAATTAATGGAAGAAACGAAATCGCAGAGAAACACAACTGCTACGCAGCCGAACCGAAGAAGAGCGCTGACCCGGCTCCTGCTATGGGGTCAGCTCGATCGTAGTCATGCCGTTTAATTTATGCCTTTTCTTGCCCTTTTACTTTCTAGAACACTTTTTCATAGCACATAGCACAAGTCATGCCCAATTGGTAGTCGTGATTTATCGGTTTCTGTTTTGGATCAACTCTTGCTCTGCTATTTTATTTATTCACTTTTTTTATGCATTTACGTTAATACAATATTAAAAATATTGTTAATAACTCTTTTTATAGCTTCTTAAAAAAATGATTTTTTTTACCCTCCTGCTCAAAATGATATTCTTATTTTTTTGTTTTTAATATTTTGAATGAATTTTTAATAAAATTCTAAAATTTGTTATTGATATATATCATTACGAATATTATCAATAATATATATTTTTTAAAAAAATTTCATGATAATTAAATTAACATAAAATTATTATAAAAAAAACTTTAATTCTAGCAGTATTCGGTATTAGCTTGCATAGCGGATGTTGAGAGTCTAATGCTATTGAAGACATTATCCTATTTGTAGGTGAACGGTATAAATTTAAGTACGAATATGAGATAGTTCGGGCAAGGTCCAAGTGAATTGAGCCCTAAACATAATTCATCAAGACTCAGCTACGAGGGAAGACCTGGGCTTCCTCGTCTCTCTCTGTCTCGGCATTACCTGGACCGACCAAGGCCTTAGCAGGTGCAATGACCAAGGCCCTAATCAAGGGCCGAGGAGACTCCCCTCCAAAGCCGAGATATCCTTCCTTGGCAACGAGGAGGCCTCCTCAGCTATCTCATCATAGCTCCTCGGTTATACAATTACCAGGAAGTGGGTGTCCCCCAGTCCTTTATATTTCCTCCCCGGCTCATCATATACTGACTAAGTAACGATGACGAGGAGGGACCTACCCGGCTTACCGACAGAATTACAGCTTGTGCAATCCTATCCCAACAAGGACACTAAGCAGTTATAATCCAATTAGGATTATAACCACCTCTTATATCAATTGAAGTCAAACAAGGACTCCTTAACAGATATAATTCTCTTAGGGTTATACCTTATCTCTTTACAGTCCATATTTAACATGAATTCTATATATCCATACCTATAAATACAAGCTATTATTTTCATATTTTGGTAGGCGGTCTCTTTGACTCGAAGCTCTTTCAATTTGATTACTCTATACACCAAACGTGAACTTACTCTCACGCCGGAGAGCCTTCACCGGTGAATCCCCATCTTAGTTTACGTTTCTTGTTTCTATTTCAGGTTATTCAATCGCCGGAGTATAATCGATCGCTGGATTTGGGTTGATTCGACATTTTGACATCATCAATAGGTTAATTAATGTAGCCTAAATGACATTTTATCTATCATTAATAAAATAAAATTTAATTTAAAAAAAAAAAAAACTCAAAGTACATTCAATGTAAAAAAAATGATATGATTTGAACATTTCAAGACAAAGAGGAAATAAATTTTAGAGAAACCTCAATAATCAAGTTGACTAACATTTTGGAAATATAACATCTATTTTTGGGACGGTGGACTAATATGTTTTCCTTCCCACCTTAATTCCAAATTTGTAGTCTCCTCTCCTCTCCTCCCCACTAATTAACCATTATCTTTATCACACTCCTATCTCTTTAATTTGCTCATCATCTCCATCTCTCTTCTATTTATACATAATCACAGCCTTTTCATTTACATAATCATCCCTCTCCTCTGTCTTTAATTTCTCATTCATGGAACTCTTTCCTGGTCTTCCCGCCGACGTCGGTCTCGAGTGTCTGATTAGGGTTCCTTATGACAACTTCTCTTCCGTCTCCTCCGTTTGTCAGAGTTGGAGATACCAAATTCAGTCGCCACTATTCCGGCAACAACGCAAGTCCTCCGGTCAGTCTCGACGCCTCATTGTCATGTCCCAAGCTCGTTTCGATCCGACCCGAAAAGCCGATGTTACTAAACGTTGGTCTGTGCCGGTTTACCGCCTCACTATCTGCGACCCTGAAACCGGTGACTGGAACGAGCTACCGCCGGTGCCGGATTACTGTAACGGGTTACCCATGTTTTGCCAGCTTGTTGGTGTGGGGTACAACCTGGTGGTGATGGGCGGGTGGAACCCGTCTACTTGGATGGCTACAAATGCGGTTTTTATTTATAGTTTTCTATCTGGTAAGTGGCGACGCGGCGCCGATATGCCCGGCGTTCCCAGATCGTTCTTCTCCGTCACGTCCGATGACGACCGGACAGTTCTCATCGCCGGCGGCCACGACGACGTGAAGAATGCGCTCAAATCGGCGATGATGTATGACGTGTATAGCGACAGGTGGATTTTCCTACCTAACATGGCAGAAGAAAGAGACGAGTGTAAAGCTATTTTCCATCGTGGCAAATTCCACGTCATAGGTGGGTACCACACCGACACGCAAGGTGGGTTCGAGAAAACTGCTGAGGCGTTTGACGTCGACAGTTGGAAGTGGGACCCAGTGGAAAAGTATTTCTTAGAATTTGGCACGTGTCCAAGAACATGCGTGGGGGATGGGGATGGGAGACTATACACGTGCCATTCTGACATGGTATTGGCACGGCGTGGTTCGTCGTGGCAGGTGATTGCAGCTCTGCCTCCTGAGGTGGTAAAGACTTGTTACGTGAGCGGGTGGCGCGGGAATTTGGTGGTGATGGGTGCACCGAAATTGGGTGAACCCTACGAGGGGTATGTTTTGGAATTAAATAGTTTGGTTTGGAGGAAATTAGAGAAGGGTGAAGAATTTTCAGGACATGTACAATCCGGATGGATCTTGGAGATTTAGTGTGACATTAATTTGGGGCACGGAGATAATAGGAGTTTGAGTTAGGGTTAAAAGTGTCACCATAAAAATTTTAAAATGGTTATTTGCAATTTTTTTAAGCAAACGAAAAAAATCATTTTCATTCACAAACAGAAAAAAAAAAAAAAGATGACACTCTATAAAAACCGAATGCTAAACCCAAATATCAATGATAATTCCATCTCTCAACCCAATAATTATTGTGATCTAAATCATGATACGCGTATTCTGCTACAAATAATATTTGGCTACTGTCACAATCTGACATTTAAATTTTTTCCACTGAATAATATTTTGCGCAAAACACTTAATACACACGAGAAATCGGGCTGATGAGAGAATGTCCATTAGACATCCCAAAACTCACAAAACATCATTGAAAATGACATCCACTTCATTGTTAACAAACAAACAAACAAATAGTTATACATTATCAAAGATGCAGAGAAAACAACGGCTATCAACAAATAAATAAACTTATTATTTAACAAAGAATATTAAAAAAATATTAACAACGCAATTATTTGTAATCTCAATATATGATTACATATAATTGTATTGTTGAAGGATGGTTTCAACGATAATTAACAAGAAAGATGGAAAGAATGGCAATGACATTTTGGTATGGAGAAGGAGAGTAGGAGTTGGGGTAGAGTTATTTGCAATTTGATTTCTAACATTTACTTCTATTTACAATGTTGCTTCCAAGAGTTTTATTTAGATAATTGATATAAGGAAAAAATAAAACAAAAGTACCCTAACTGTTGGGCTTGTGTCGATTTCATACATAAACTTTTTTTTTTTTGCATCCATATTACCTCGTCTGTTTTGATGCTCGTTTAAGATAACTCATTCTAACGACATCCATTTTTTTCCCGTTAATTGGCCATTTACAATGCTTGTGACTTAGTTTTAAGGATTTTTTTTTTAAAATATAGCTTTTTAAAATTTTATATATCAAAATAACATTTTCAAAAACTTAAGTACCAAAGTAGCACTTTTGACTTGAAATCCGGAATTGGTAATTCCGGATTATGAAATCCGGAATTACCAATTCCGGATTTGATTTTTTTTTTTTTTGTTTTTCAAAATTGAATTTTGGAAAATAATAATTCCGTAAATAGGGGGCGATCGCGCCTTAAAATAGAGCGATCGCTCAAGTGTACTCCGGAGGTACCAATTCGGATTCTATTTTAATTTTTTTTTTTTTCAAAATTGAATTTTGGAAAATAATAATTCCGTAAATAGGGGGGCGATCGCGCCCTATAATAGAGCGATCGCTCAAGTGTACTCCTGAGGTACCAATTCGGATTCTATTTTAATTTTTTTTTCAAAAAAGAAATATATCCGAATTGAATAAGTAATGTTTTTTTGAAAAATTCAAATCCGGAAATGCTAATTCGGATTTGCTTTACAAAACCCATCTTCCTCGGCAAATCAGAAAGAAATGCGAAAAACAAAAAATCCAAAGTGAAGAAGAAGGAGAAAAGAAGAAAGAAGAAGAATAGTAGGTGATTTTTTTTCAAAAAATATTGAAAATTCAAGAAGTTGATTAAGAAGTTCAAGAAGAAGAGGTGATTAAGAAGATACATTTAATCCTCTTATTTTTGTTCGAAATTTAAATTTAGTATTTATTTAAATTTTTTTGTGAATGTAGTGATATTGTTAAATTAGATTTTTTATAATTTATTTTTCAATTTCTAGGAATAAATATGGTGAGTTCCAATTGTTTTCATGTGTTATTGGGGAGGAAATGATGAACACCGTTTGAAGGTGAACATTTTGAAAGGGGACCAAAATGTGCACTTAGGGCTAAAACTCGGTGGAGTTACAAGAAGTTGATTAAAAAGTTAGCTAAGAAAATTGGGGTAGATCGAGCTGTTGTTCAGTTGCAAGTTATATGTAGATATCCTCATCTTGTTGCTCCCGGGATTGCAAACTACATTCCATTTGTAATCGACAATGATATGGGTATGGAAGTCATGTTTGATGTTTCTGCTCAGTTTGGTGGGTTGAGTAGCTTACAATTGTATGTTAAGATAAATTTAGTTGATAATGTGAATGTTGAGGACTTTGAAACCTATGAGGAGCCATTACAAAATCGCATGTTAATGACATGGATACCTTCCGATGGGTTCTTTAAGCCGCTATAGTCGAGGGATGTCGGAACAAGTACACAAACATATGTGGAAGAGGAAGAGGGAGAGGAAGAGGAAGAGGAAGAGGAAGAGGAAGAGGGGGAGGAAGAGAGCGAGGAAGAGGGAGGGGGTGAGGGTGAGGAATTGTATAATGATGATGATAATGATTCGTATTATGAAGAAAATATTGAGTTGCTTCTAAATGCAGATCGTGACGATGGATATGATGATTGCAGTAGTCCTACCGATGTTAGCGAGAATGAGGGAGAAGATTTGGCGTTACATTTGGTTGCTTACGAAGAACCACAACATCATGTGCATGACAGAGTCGGGTATCAATTTTATCGTGATATTGGAGAAGGATCGGAGATATATGATGATAACCAATATGACTTTGCTGAATGGAATGTAGAACATCAGGACATTGCCAAAGGTATTCGCTTTTCAAAGAAGACAGATGTGCAGTATAAAATGAAGTTGTTTCATATTAAGAAAAATTTGCGCTTCAAGGTAAAACGAAGCACAACCCGAAAGTGGACTATTGAGTGTTTGATGAAAGATTTTCCGTGCAATTTTTATGTGAATGTGAGTTTGAAGAATGCCGGGTATTGGGAAATTACCAAATACAAGGGTCCTCATTCTTGTTTGGCAACTGAAATTAGCCAAAATCATCGAAACATGGATGCTAAGTTCATAGGGCAGGAAGTTTTGGAACTGGTTAAGGCTGATCCCGAGTTGAAGATTGTACTAGTGAAGGCGGAAATAAAAAAAGCCCATGGGAAGGAAGTTTCATATAGAAAGGCATGGTGTGGCAAACAAAAAGCTATTGCAGAGGCATATGGAGACTGGGAAGAATCTTACATAAGACTGCCACGTTTGTTAGCAGCCATCCAAAAGTGGAACCCCGGAACCATTGTGGAGCATTCTCGATCCTCCTCCTCCCGGTGCTTTAGGTATGTTTGATCGTGTGCCGGGCATTTTGCACTTGTGTGGAAGCATTCACTCATTGTCGTCCCGTTATTTACGTTGATGGCACATTCCCGCATGGAAGATATAGAGGGGTTATTCTTATTGCCATGGGTGTCGACGCAAATGATAGTCTACTTCCTCTCGCATTCGCTATTGTTGAAAAAGAGGACTATCGAAACTGGTGTTGGTTTCTGCATCTTCTATGCAAACATATTGTTAAGGGTCGTGAAGTTTGCTTGATATCTGATCGGCATAATGGCATCCTTTGCACGGTTGGAGACATTGCCACCGGCCACGAAATGTTATCCACAGATGGTGCATGTTGCACTGCGAGCTAATTTTCTTAAAGCTCACAAGGGCGTTGGATTGAAAGATCTTTTTGGCGTGGCCGTTAGCACCACCCAAGATAGAAAGCTTAAATGCTATCTCGAGGCAAATTCGTATCATCAACCCTGAGGCATATAAATGGTTTGAGAACTTGGATGCTAGAAAGTGGACAATGGCTCACGATGGTGGATATAGGTACGGCATTAAGACTACTAATTTGTCGGAAGTTTTTAATGGCATTATGAAAGGAGCTCGGGGAATGCCAATTTCAGCAGTTGTTGAGACCTCATTCTATAGGTGTGTGGCATACTTTCAAGATAGACTCACTAAAGCAATTAGTGCTTTAGGGGGAGATCCTAATGGCATCCCACCACCAAATGCCACGCTACAATTCAGTGAGAGAATCCATCGAAGATACCTATACAACTTGGATAAGGCTGGGTTTCATCACGTCACAAGGTTTAACACTACGTCCGCTGGGTGTTTATAGTGTGACGACTGTGGTACGTGGTGACAAAGGTGGACACATTCAAGTTGTGAGATTGCGTGATCGAACATGCACTTCGTGGCAAATGGATGCAATATCATTACCCTTGTTCGCATGTGCTTGCGTGTTTCAAATCGCAAAGTGTCGATGGTATGAGTTATATTCATCCTTTTTACAGCCTTGCCTCGTACTACAAGACGTGGAGTTGCTCTTTTCATCTAATCCATGACGAGGCCTATTGGAATGTAGATCATATTGTCCCACGTTTTTACCCTAACCCGGAGCATCGACGTGACAAGAAGCAAGGGAGACCCAGGTCAAGGCGACTGAGAAACTCTATGGATTGGCAAGTTGCAAAAAAAAAGAATCGTTGTGGGATTTGCAAGTTAGAAGGTCACACGAGAAGGAGATGTCCAACTCTTAGACAGTAAGAGTAAATTGTTATTTTTATTTTTGTTTTATTAGATTACGTACTTTGAACATTTAAGTATTGTTGTTTTATTTGAACTTGTAATATTGCTTTATTTGAACTTGTAATATATTGAACTTGTAATATACTCCCTCCGTCCCGGTTCACTTGGCACCAACTTTTTGGGTGTAGGAATTAAGGAAAAGTGACGTAAGAAAGAGAAAAAGTTAAATGTTGTGAGTATGAAGAATTAAATAGGAGAGAGAATGAGTGGGAGGAATAGTTAGGAGAGAGAATGTTGTGAGTGTAAAAGTGAAGTAGGAGAGAGAATGAGTGGAGGGAATAGTGAATATTCTTTTCCATTTTGGACAGTGCCAAGTGAAGTGGGATGACCCAAAATGGAAATTAGTGCCAAGTGAAGTGGGACGGAGGGAGTATTTAACTCTTGGTGGAGCATGACATCAAATATATTTGTAGTTGCGAAACTTAAAACGACCAAATGGGTCAACCGCTCCATTTTATAGCAAATAAAATATGAATAAAAACTGAAATAACATTAAAATAAATATTAAAATTAGTGATCACATCCCGATCACATAGGACAGAAATACAAGTTCAACAGTTCAACAACACATACATTAATCAAACATTAAAATAAAGAGTTCAAATTAGTGATCACATCCCGATCACATAGGATAGAAATAGAAGTTCAACAGTTCAACAACTTTTACATGAAAAATCCCTTCATGGAAAATCAGATGGGATGAAATCCTTATGGAATACCTGCAACACAAATAAACTAATGTCATTTGTTGAACAATCAACCACTCACAGTCTGTACCTAACAATTTTACCTTGAATACATTGGGGAGTGTGATGTTGAGTATATGTGTTTTACGTGAGGGGGAGAAAACAACAACCTAAAAATTACAAAAAAAACATGATTAGATGGCAATATTAATAATAGGTTCAAGTTGTTGCATTTTTAATACATCATACCTGATGAAGTATCGTAACGTAACCAACAACTATGTCATCTCCGAACTCACTCTCAAGAAACACCTTATGATGAATTGCACCACCTATTGTTCCCGTTGGATCCTATCAATTTTATCTTAATTAGTAAGATAAGACACATACTAATCATGCTAGAAAACATACAAAACGCATATGCTAACCTTCAAAGTTACCGTAGCGTCACCAAATTCATTTCGTGTGATGGTCTTGACAACACCAACGGCAACATTAATCCTATCAAATCCATTAGGAAATCCGCCCGTGATAGTAATGAAAGGGGTAGCAAAGCAATTATACCATCGCCACCGAGCGCCTTCAAGTGCGGAGAGCCAAGGACTGCGTTCGAAATCTTTATCCTCCTTGGGATCTTCAATCGCTCTCCTCACATACTCTTGGGTCGGAATCACAGGTTCCTGAGAGGATCCCCCTCCGACGATCGAGGTTTCTCTAAGCGCAAAGCCAACCGCACGTCACCACTGGACTGTATCGACGCTCTCCTTCGCGTTGAGACAGATTTATTTGAGAGAGGTGAGATGGTCGAGGTTAGATGTTTGGCCTTTTTCAAAATGAGGACGGAGATTAGAAGAATTTTTGAGTCTACGATCCATATTTCAGAGAGGAGAGAGGGTTGAGGGTTAGATGTCCGTAATGAAACTACTCCTTCCTTTTAAAGGGAATTCAAATTTGATAAACCGCATTAGCAAGGCCGGATTTGTAAGTTAAGATAAATCCGGCATTGACAAAGGCCGATTTGTCGCTGAAGATAAGATCGGCATTGCGCGTCGGATTTGAACGTATATTATAAATGTTCAACCTATCTTCAATTAATGTACTTTTGAAAATGTTATTTTGATATATAAAATTTTAAAAAGCTATATTTTTTAAAAAATCGAGTTTTCCCACTTTAAATTAGCCGTAAAATAAACACATACCATCATGTATAGTCAAAAATATGATAACTACTAATATTTTTAACATGGAAAATAAGGGAAAATGGGGCGATCGCCCTTCCCATCCGCGCGTTCGCGCAAAGTTACTGGAATTTTGGGAGCGATCGCTCCCATAAGAGGGGCGACCGCTCCAAAGCCAAAACTGAGCCAATAAGCTTTTTATACTCCCTCCGTCCCAAAATGTTTGTCCCATTTTTTATTTTCAATTAACCCGTTATTGTATAAAACTCTTGTAATACTCCCTCCGTCCCAAAATGTTTTTCCACTTTTTGACTTTTTTGTTGAACCTGTTATTGTATAAAATGAAATTTCCATATATATTGTGTTTATCAACATTTTCATAAATTATTTTCCCATAATTAATATTTGATAATTACTTCCATAAATTGTAATTGTTAATTTTTAAAAATTACATATTTCCATCTACTCAATATTGGAACTCCTAACATTCCTAAATTACTACTCCTACATAAAATCAAGTTTGTTACAAACCAAACTTCAGCCATACCACCAGGCACACTACAAGAAGGGAAGAAATAAAATAGATTTAGCGAGTCAAACCAAAGATGAAAGTAACTATGAGTTTGTTACAAACCAAAAATAAAGATGTCTTTGGGACACACCCCAACAAAAAACCAAGTTTGCATGCCAACAAAGGCATGACGAATTAAAATACAAACCAAATATGAAATATTGTTTATGAGGATCCCCTCATCAAATTAAACCACAAATCAAAGCTGAAATTAACAAAGAGTTTTAAAATTCAACAAAAAGCATTAATCTTCAATACTCGGCCCACCATAGCCCGAACCATCTCCCGTGGTGGTGGTGGCATCCGTCCAAGGATATTCTCGAGCAACCGAGTCCGCTTCCTCCCGTACACGATCATGTTGTGCCATCCAAGCATTTTGTTGTGCCCTCCAAGCCCGATTTGTCTCAATCTCCGCATCCACGCGGACGGATAAATGTCCAAAATCTTGCCTCATATCTCTAATTTGACTCTCCACGTAGCCAACTCCGCTCGACGAGATAATAAGCAGCCTCGACCGGGTCTGCTCGCCAATCCTCCTCCTCCTCCTCCTCCTCATCATCATCATCATCATCATCTCCACCGTGAGGTCTCCTAGATGACCCCTCACCCCTCTTTACATTCTGACATTTAGTGGTGAGGGTGAATAAGTTAATCTTTGGACCTCCTTTAATGTCCTTGTTCACTAGCCTGAGGTTAAACCCCGATTTTGTTACCAGGGATGTGATCAACAATGGAAAATTATAGTTCGTATTGGCCATACCCTTAGCCGTGTTCCATATCTCCTTACTAATTATTTTTCCAAAATCAATTTTTTTCGTTGAACTATCATGTGCATTAGAAATGCACGTCTCCAATTAACCTCATTAAAATGAGAGGAGGGGAGGATCCTCTCACAAATAAATCTATGAAGATACTTCATCCAAGTATCCATGTCTCGAGCCTTAACAACTACCCCCTTCTTCACATTCCTAGGGTCAATTATCCCAAAAGTCGGAGCTAGCAAATGCAAATTTTCCCTAACATTTTTTCCTATCTTCTCCATCTCTTTGGTGTACTCACACCCATCCTCCTCAATGTCAGTGGCTAACCCGTAATGTTGATTAATGGTATTCCCTATCATAATTAACCGGAAGCCCCCGCACAAAAGACTCTCTCGTATACCCCCGTTCAAAAACATTAGCATAAAATTCTTTGACTAAAAGTGAACTTCCATAGTTTGGGGGCTTACTCCCCAACTTTCCCCAATTGTAAAGAGTAACAAAACCATCTAAATACAAGTCATTAAAATCAAATTCCCTTTCCGGGTTGAATGGCTTGTTTTCATATAACTCAAAGAATTGTTGAGCTTGAATCCCAACAAATTTAGCAGCATCATACGGGGGACCGGTAGGGGTTGGAGTGTTGGTGGTAGTGGTTCGTGGTCTTTTAGGAGGCATTGTCAATCAAAACTCAAAGATAAAAAATTGGAAGCTTACTTTTTAATTGGCCGGAAGTTCGCCGGAATGTCGCCGGAATTTCGCCGGAGTCTTTGTGTTGAAAAACAAACGAATGACAATCTTCAAAATCCACCTCAAATCTTGAATGTGTGCTTCAAAATGGATGATATATAAAATTTGGGGTTGAAGAAAATTAGATTTGGGGTTGAAGAAGGGATTTGGGGTTGAAGAAGCTTGAAATTGGGTTTGAAATTTGAAATTTTAGAGAGAGAGAGAAAAGGAGGCGTTGGTGGTGGTAGGGTTATTTGATTGGGAGAGGGGAAGGTTTTTGGGAATAAACCGTGCTTTGGGAAATCCGCGTAGAGGGCGATCGCGCTGGGGTCAAGTGAGCGATCGCGCCTTTTCTCTGGAAAAAGAGGGCGATCGCTCGTTTATTGGGGTGATCGCTCGGTAATTAAAAATAAATTTATAATTAAAGAATCCGGAATTAGAAGCTCCGGAGTACATTGGGGCGATCGCCCTCTATAAGGGAGCGACCTCCCTCTTGTCCGTCCCTCTTTTGTCAAATTTCAATCAGTTTTTAACGTTTTTCGTTAGTTTTTTTAGAATTTCCATCAGTTTTTTAACGTTTTCAGTTAGTTTCTAAGAAGTCCAGTTAGTTTTTAAGAATTTCCAGTCAGTTTTTAACGTTTTTCAGTCAGTTTTTCAGAAAAATCATTCCATGGCAAGCTTTCATGAAATTAAAATTAACAATAATAAAATAATAAGTTTTATAGAAAATTGACCACATCCCGGTCACGTAGGATACAAGTCAAGGATAATTGGACGGGGTAAATTCATTAGGGGGATGGCGAATCCTACTCCCTCTCCTCGGCATACGACGACCACCTGATATAGATTGTTGAGATGAGGATGAGGATGATCCGTCGGGACTTTCTGAAAACTGCACTCTAGGCAAATGGAAACTAGGCCTAAATCCCTAATCCCGAATGTCCGCTCAGGCGTCGATTATAATTGCTAGAAGAAGGGAAGGAGCTCGAGGCGGTTGCGTGAAATCAAACCGATTCATCAATTCGGTAAAAGAATTACCCGGTCCCGTCCGGGTGAACTCGTCTCGACTGAACTCAAACTGATGCATATCACCGTATTGATCCCGCATCTCAGGCTCATCCCGCACTGTTGGTATCCGCCACGCCTACGAACCCGATTCTCCCTCTGTGGCTCGTCTTCAGCAGTATGATCAACCGTTGGGGGGGGAGCTTGGGCTTGCAGTCGTTGCTGCTCCCTAATATGTGTCAGTGTGTTAGTGACACATTGTTGAGTGTAATTCACCATGTCTTCCAAGGATGTGGCATTCTGGCTGTATAAGTACATCCCTTGGAGACTTTGAATCTGTTCAAAACAATGATGTGCAATTAATTAATACGGAAAAATGATATTGTTTTTTGTAAAATCATTGTATGTAATATATAACTTACCACACCCTCATAATTAACTGAACGTGGCCTGAACCCTAGTCCCTCCACATTAGCCGAATTGTGGATGAGCGATCGAGTAATACGCCTATACCATGTCAAATAGGGGTGATGGTAGCTCATATCCACTTCACCAAACTCCCCATCAACGACATTAAACTCCCGTTCATTCCACCTTGCTATGTGCTGATCATGTTGTTGCATCCAGTTAACGCGCCTCACCGACCTTGCCGACTAATCCGATGCAAGTCCAAACCGGTGTCGCAGCTCATCGTGCACACCTTGAACCATCCCAAATTGTCGCATTACGCGATCTGGAAAGTGCCATTCAACCCTCTCAAAGCAGATGAGGGGCACCTTCGCCTCCATATAGCTTGGCCCCGAAGGCGCAAATTGGAACCTGCACACCGTCAGGCTGCCGCTACACAACCTGATCATTCTCTAAATATGACAACTGGTCTCGATAGCCTTGCAGGTTATGGGCAGTCACAGAAGTATACGATAATGGACCCTTCCACCTACATATGAAACAATTGACATAAAAAATAATGAGTAAAAAAGCGATATATTACAAAACAGATCGTTTACAAAATGAAGTAATTGAAATATACCTGTAACCCACTCGGTTGCAATCCAAGAAGTGTTATTTCTTCATGTCTCCTAGGTTGTGTACACAACAACCTCTCCCATGCCCAAAGCTATAAAAAAAATTATCATTACGTACAAAAACAAAGTTAAGTCCACTAGCATAATGTAATCATATATAATAGACATACATGTACAATGGTTAAGAAGCCACCACACCCTTTCGAATCGTGTTGAGATGCTACACACATCTCCCTATACAAGAAGGCTAACGCTCCACTACCCCAACCGCATGCACCAATATAATTTATATCCCTAAGAAGTGCGAGGTACATCAACTTAACTAGGTTATCGACGAGACGGGCATAATGTATGACCCCAATAATAAGAAAATGTATGCTCGAGTATATGTCTCAATCATATGCTCGGACGCATTATTGGGAAGTCAGTTCAAAATGAGGAAGTGTCCTAGAACCCATCTCATTGATATCATTCCACCTCTTTTGATGTCTGCAATTGAGGGTGCAACCCCAAATAAATCCTCAACAATCTCAACCCATGCCAAAGCACTCCTACTAGTTTCGAACTAGTCACCGCCATTCCGTCTACAGGAAGACCACACAACATGCCAATATCCTCTAAGGTGATGGTCATCTCCCTACAGTAAGTGAAAAGTGTGGGTCTCTCGGACGCCATCTTTCAATCAAAGCCTCAATCAAATGCCAATCATATTGTATATGACCTAATAAATACACTCCATAAAATCCAAGATTTATAAGCTGCTCTTCTATCCTCCAATCAACTCTAGGTGGAAGTACTGGACCACGCCTAGGTCTTAAATTGGGTAACTCTTGTCCCTCCCAAATATATTTAGATCTATGTGTATCCTGAGAAGTCAATACATGAGGATCGATTGGCCCAGGATCAATAAATTGTTGTTGTACATGTTCATTCATCTGACATAAAAAAATTTAATAGTAATTAAATTTAAATGGGACTTAATGTTTAATTCATTGACAATCAAAAATTAAGTACATAAATCATTTTAACAACAAAATATAAAAAATGCACAAATAAAAATTCTTAAAAAAATTTATATAGCTAAAATTAACAACTGAAAACAAATTAAAATAAGAAATATAACTAACCATTTTTAAGTACCAAGCTAACACTTTCTCTCACAACTCTTTAAATTTCTTCTCTTCTCCTTAATTCTTTCTTTCTCTATCTCACTCTCTGCACTCCCTCCTTCTTCTTCTTCCTTTCTTCCATTCCATGAACAATCAGCAAGGTAATTCAAAATTTGAATCCGGAAATGGCAGCCCCGGATTCAAATTAAAGCAAATCCGGAATTGACAGTGCCGGATTTTGAAGATACGCGTCTAGGGGGCGATCGCCCCTTAAGTAGAGCGATCGCCCTCTCCTGTTTTCAGAATATATTTTTTTATTTGCTTTATTTCTTTTTTGAAAAAAAAAAAAAATTAAAATAGAATCCGGAATTGGTACCTCCGGAGTACACTTGAGCGATCGCTCTATTATAGGGCGCGATCGCCCCCTATTTACGGAATTATTATTTTCCAAAATTCAATTTTGAAAAAAAAAAAAAAAATTAAAATAGAATCCGGAATTGGTACCTCCGGAGTACACTTGAGCGATCGCTCTATTTTAGGGCGCGATCGCCCCCTATTTACGGAATTATTATTTTCCAAAATTCAATTTTGAAAAACAAAAAAAATCAAATCCGGAATTGGTAATTCCGGATTTCATAATCCGGAATTACCAATTCCGGATTTCAAGTCAAAAGTGCTACTTTGGTACTTAAGTTTTTGAAAATGTTATTTTGATATATAAAATTTTAAAAAGCTATATTTTAAAAAAAAAATCTAGTTTTAAGAGCAAAAAATGGAGAAAAAATTGCATCAAAATTATCCCAACTAAAAGGGTAATTTGGATTTAATACCCAAACTCACTTTTGTTTCATTTGACATAATTGAATTTCTTTTTTGTTGCATCCATGGTAGATATAGCTAATGATATCCATTTTTTCCTATTAAATGGAAATTTGTCATACATATAACCTAAATTTAAAGGGTAAAATAGGGAAATTAATACAAATAAAAGTTAATCAACTATCAAGGTTCTAAGTGTAATTCTTAAAAAGTACAAGGTAAATACGAAACTAAATACTTCCTCCGTCCCATTTCATGGTTCAGACTTTTTTCAAATCACGCAAATTAAAAAAATAGGTGGGAAGAAAAAATGTTGTAAGTGTAAAAGTAAAATAGGAGAGAGAATGAGTGAAGGAAATAGTAAATTTGAAAAGTGTTGTGAGTATAATAGTGAAATAGAAGAAAGAATTAGTGGGTGGAATAGTAAAGATTCTTTGCCATTTTAGAAAAGGTGAAGCTTTTAATGGGACATTCATTTTGGCAAAAAAGTGAGGGGTGTATTGTCTAATATTAAAACTTACAAATAACATACCACCCTCAACCCTCCCCCTTACGAGCTTGTCCCTACCTTCTGGTCCTCCCTTTCTCTCCCACTTTGCCAATCTCGTCGCCTTGAATCCCACCTCCCTCAATTGCGAAATCAAACCAAACACTTCAACAACGCTTTGAGCATTTGAATGAAGGAGACGAAGTGGACGGTGGCAACGATGGCGACGGTTTTGCCTCCTTCTCCGGCAAATCCCAAACGCCGGAACAAACTCCCTCCCCTGGTCAGATCTTCCTTCTCTCCGGCAACCCTCAATCACCGATGCTTTCTTCTCCGGACGACTCTACCCTCACCCACAGCTGCTTTTGACTCCCCTTTCTCTTTTCTTAGATTTGAATTTTTTTAAACCAGATCTAAAATCAGATAAGTTTTCAACACTAAAGGAATAATTCATGAGGGTGTATGCAAATTAGAGACATAGGTTTGAGTATATTAGTATCTGCCTAAGAGATTATTTCATTGTACATGTACTATCAAAAGCATTCATTTTATTGTGCAAATAGATTCGTCGTCAATAAAAATGGACAGGAGCTCTACCCAAAACTTGAACTTAGATATTGATTTGATAGTATGTTGTAATTTTTGATGATGTTGTGGTGTTTGTTGGTGGTTATGGTGGTGATTTTAATGGTGACGGTAATGTGTTTAGTGTGGTGGTGGTAGTGAAATGATGGTGTGGACCGGTGGTGGATGTGATGGAGGTAGCTTCTGTAATGGTGGTGTGATGGAGGTTGCGGCATTATTGGTGGTATAGTGGTGGTAATGGTCTAAAACTAATGTTAACTTGGTCAACTCTTGGAACAACTCCTTCCCCAATCATCATTTGTTATCGTCATTTCGACACATAAACAACTAAGTTCTCTCCACGATCATATATTGTAAAGTGTTTTTCTTTCTTTGGCCTCTTTCTTTCTCTAATCTCTCTCTTCCTACAACTTTCCTTT
This sequence comes from Adenophora triphylla var. japonica, assembly GCA_022495995.1. Classification (NCBI taxonomy): domain Eukaryota; kingdom Viridiplantae; phylum Streptophyta; class Magnoliopsida; order Asterales; family Campanulaceae; genus Adenophora; species Adenophora triphylla. Next base: position 128,579 of record JAFEMH010005009.1, on the reverse strand, counting down.
TAACACCCGCATCTTTCGCTTTTCCTTCGAGATCACGGAAAATCTAAACAAATATGAATTGAGTTGCAGTCTGAATCGTAGTTTGAACTTTATTCTAAATCATGGTATGAATCACGGTCTGTACCGCGTTTTGAACGAGATAATTGAACCGCGATTTGATCAAAACCGAACTAAAGCATAGCGGTTTGGTTTAGCCCGGTTTGAATTTTTTCATGATTCGATATGGTTTGAAATTTTCTCAAACCGATGACTAATGATTCGGTCAATAAATTCCCCCAACCCAAACCATTACACCCCTAGTTTTGATTAATGGAGGATGATATTAACTTTGAAGGTGGTGGCGGGTGATGGTGGTTATGTAGGTTGGTGGTGCTAACTTTAAGAAAAGGATGGCATAATTGAAAAAAAATAAACATCACTAGGAAAGGAAACGAAAGTTTAGTGATATTATATAAAGGATTATAGATGATATACTTCTTCCGTCTCATATGAATTAGGATAATTTGTTATTTTGGACATTTCACTCAACTTAACACGTTTAAAAATGCAAATTTATATTATTTTATATTTAATGAGATCCAATTGTCATAATAACAACAATAATTTCCTTACTATTGTAAGAACTCAAAAATTTTAGACCTTTAATTTAATTATTTTATTAGAAAAATTAATTAATGTAATTATAATTATAAATTAACTTTTAATAAGTGGGCTATTAAAAGTTAATTGAATGGGTTAGATGAGTTAAATCAAGTTGGGCTAGGTAAGTGGACTTGTGCAGAAAAAGGGCCAAGGAGGTTAATACCCTAATATAAATATCAAAACTCTTCCTAAAATTTTCATAACTCTCATTAATTACCAAAGAGAAAAGAAAAAAAAAATATTTTTTTTAAAACCCTAGGAGGGGCGGCGGCTGAGCAGAGGAGAAGGGAAGGGAAGCAGCCGGATTTCTTGACCTACTTTGGTCAATCTTTCTTAACCACAATCAAGGTAATGTAAAACCCTAAATTCTAGTTTTCGTTTCATTCAATTCGAAGTAATATTGAATTAGTTATGAATTTTTGAAGATTTAAAATTATGTTTGTTCTTGAATGATCATTCTTAGGATTTTAAATGTTCAATCTTGGGGTTAATTGATAACTTGAGGATTGAATGATGGGGAATTGAATGTTATAATAATATAATCATAACCCAAAATTCTTCTTGTATATAGAATAAAAAGAATCTAGATTTAAACAATTAATGTGTTAAAGAATTGTTTGATTAAGGAGTAAATGAATTAAATTATTGGGTTAATGTTAAAAAGTAAAAAGAAAAAAATCAAAACAATGAATTTAGAACCTGTTAGGTTCGGCTAAATGGCCTAGGTATGATTAGGTATATTTTTGTTTAATTCGTTAAGCTTTTGGGTTAGTTTAAAGGATTACAGTTAAGTTCCAACTGAAAAAGGGCTAAATTGAATAGTTATAAGCTGAAACCATTAGAATTTTAACTGTACAGTCAGAAATTAGATGAAGAACTTAACTGAAGGACTAAACTGTAAAGTTCAAAACTGCAGGAGGACCAAACTGTAATTAATTGAAAGTCGAGGGATTATTCTGTAATTAATTGAAAGTCAAGGGACTAATTCGTAATTATCTAAAAGTTGAAGGACCATTTTGCAAATATTTAAAAGTTGAGGAACTGATTTGCAAATATTCATAAGTTGAGGGACTGTTTTGCAAATATCTAAAAGATGAAGGACCTTTTTATAATTAGCCAAAATTAGAAGAGCTCAAGTAGAAATCCTAAAAGAGAAAAGTTTGCTTTAAGGTTAAGAATTATGAAAAAAATAGAAAAGAGGACAACCTTAAATAAAAATAACCTATAAATAGGGAAATACAAATCCAAGAATAATGAAATTTCCAAAGATGGAAAGTTCCAAAACTAGAGACTTTACCAAACTTAGAAGATTACTAAATAAAGAAAGAAAAGAAGTTAAATTATAACGCATGAGGTTTAACTAAGTAGAGATAGTTAACGACAAATGTGAGATACTAAGTTACTCTTTCATGGTTGTAGATACGCACGGGAAGAGCTGCCCAAGAAGTTAGACCAAGGTAAGGGATTACGCTCCTTAGCATTTGATTGTTTCATATCCTTTGTGTTAGGATTCTAAAAGTTTCATAAAGTATATGCTACCAAGTGGCCGGTAGTGATTTGTATTTCCTCGTTATGAACGTCCTTGGAATATCTTACCATTGATGCGTTTTGTTCAATGTGTATCTATGTAAATTGAAATTGACTTATGTGTTCTCGTACCATGAACACTATGTATATATGATGTTAAATTGTCCAATTGTTAAGGACTTTATATGTTTGGGGTCGTTACATTGAAATGACCTAATGAATTTTTATGTTTGGGGTCGTTACATTGAAATGACCTAAGGCCTAAACAGATTGAAATGGTCTCAAAGTTAAATAAATTGGTCTAGACAGATTGAAATGACCTTCACTATAGAAGAAAGTGATCTAAATTCTATAGATGTGATTATCATGATGCATCAGAATAAGGGGGCGCTTTGATAATAGCGTAAGAGAACCTTATTCAACGATTGCCTGAAAAGGTGTATCGAAGTCGCCTAGATGAAAGGTGCAAAAGTATTTGGAATTGACGGACAAGTGTGTGTAAAGTTCCATTTGTTATTTGTAAAAGTGTCACTACTTGTTATTTGAAAAAGTATCCTTCTTTGACATTCTCAGTACCTAAACTATTTATTGTACCTACTATCCTTTCATTGAAATATTGTTAATCTCCGTTCGTTCCGGTAGTCTCTTCTTAGAAACCGAAGATTACTGAGCTTTGTTCGCTCACCCTTTCATATTCTTTCCCCTCTCAGGTAATAAATGATTAGAGTGGATTGGCTGCGGGTTGATGGATTAGCGGCTTTTGGAAGTTCAAATAATCATTTTAGAATATTAAGTATTGTGAGCTAGTGGTTGTACTAGCCGTAGAGATTGTTACCGTTTTCAGCATTTAAGTTTATTTCAAATAGTGGTTAGTATTTTGAATTATGATTTTAGTAGCCGTTGGAGGCTATTCTACTATTAAATTAAGTATTATTATTATGTATGAAATTTTGGATCGTTACAGTTGGTATCAGAGCTTTGGCTTTAGGTCACATGGGAGACTTTTAGAGCATTAAGCATATTAGAAGAAGTAGTACTTGAGTATAATTGGGCCTACCTAGAAAGTATTTGGAACAGAGAATTTTAGGGTAAAATTTCTTTAACAGTCTATCTATGAAATTGTGGAAAATAAGAGATTGTAATTAGGAAGTTAGCATTTTGAGAAGTTGCTATTTATGGAAACCTTCTATTTCAGGAAACCTTCTAAGTTTGGAAACTTTCTATGTTAAGAAACTTTCTATTTTTGAAAACTTCTATTTTAGGATCTTGTGAAAAGGCAAAGGATTAGTCTTAATAAGTACGATGAAACCTTATTGAGGAAAGATAGATAATCTTAATTAAGTATGAACGCATAAGTATGATATGGCTGGATGTGGTAAAGCTTGGAGGATGAAATTGAGGCGTAAGTCCCCAAGTGAAAAGGCTATCAAGGGGTATGTGTCAAGGATTCTGAGGCTTAGAAATTCCTGAAAACTGAGAAGAAAAGATCCAATAAAGTGATGAAAGTATGCACTATGTTTGTTGCAAGGAGTAGAGATGCTCAAGATGAGTTGATAAAGGCAAAAGTGAACCTTACAGTAAGAAAGTGGATGCGAGATAGGAAAGCTTGACTAGACACTAGCAGAAAATTGGAAGAAGTAAAAGCGACTATGAACCGAAATGAGAAGTATTACCATGGAACTAGAGAAGAGGCTTATCAATGGTACCATGAGCTGAAAGCTTTGAAGGAAGCTAGAGCTAGAGAGTGTGAACCGACAACACTTGTAGGAAGTAAAGCACCAAATATGGAAGGTTTGGTAGCTGAAGATGAAATTGGGGAAGTAGATATTAACATTGAGAGCAGTGGAACTACCCAATCATGATTGAAGATGATAAGGAAGAGGAAATGTCTAGTGGAAAACCTAAATAAAGTTTTAGGAAGAAGGTGAAATTGGAAGTGGAAGGAAGAATTGTATGATTTTAATTCTAGAAAGAAGAGTAGTTAGTAGTAAGAGTTATTCTTGTTCTAGTAAAAAGAACGTATGGAACGATTGCTTTCCCTTCAGATGTATTTACGAAATACAGTTTAATTGGAGTTAACTTAAATTTGTGTGATCGTGTTCCTAAATGTTACTTATGTGAATTAAATTGGAACATGAAAGATTGGTCTAGTGGATTGACCAAAAGTATATGTTAACTGGCTGAATGAATAGCCAAGTGTGATTAATTTTGGGTCAAGTGAAACGACCTATAAATGAAAATTACCAATCTAGTGAAATGATTGGTGGTCTAGTAAAATGACCTATGAATTGAATGTTTTAGTCTGTTGAGACGCCCTAATTCAAGTATGAGTATTAATATTGTTGGTCTGTTGAAACGACCAATAAGTCTGATGAAACGACTTATGAGAGGAATGCCGGTCTATTGAAAAGACCAAGGGTCTAGTGAATCGACCTATTACTTAATTAAATGTTTAGTCTATTGAGGCAGCATATGCTTATAGTATAAAAGTATTAAGCATTTAAGTATTGATAGTATAGGCATGAGTAATAGTGCCTTGTATTCGTAGTACTGATAAGTATCGTAAAGAAGATGGTGTCGAAAGTAAGTACCCAAGTAAGAACTTTAACGATCAAAGAGTTGGGATCAAAAGCAAGGTCCGTGGTCAAGAATCTGAAGAAAAATGTGAAGTGTGCAAAAGGGAAGCACAAGATTAATGAGTATCGGTACAAAGAGAAGAAAATGAATTTGAAACCTGAAGTGTTAGAAGTATCTTTGGTTATAGATACTCCGACTAATGTGTCGAATCCTATGTTGCATATATATAAAAGGTGCCTGCTTTTAAAATAGGTAATAGAGAACTCGAGGTTGACCTGATAGGGTTGGAAATGAATGAAATTGACAATTATTCCGGGAATGGATTGGTTAGCTGTCTATCATGCCAAGGTAGACTGTTTTAAGAACGAAGTATATTTCAGATTGCTATCTGGAGAAGAGTTTTATTTTCAAGGATCGGAACCGAGAATCCGATCGGGTCTTATTTCGGGAATGAGGACTCGAAAGATGTTGAGAAAAGGATGTGAAGGATTCTTGGCCTATATTGAAGAGACGGATAAGAAAGGAGTAAGTATAGAGTCTCTCTCAGTGATCAGGGATTTAAGGATGTGTTTTCAGAAGATTTGCCGAGAATACCACCATAAAGGGAGATGGAATTTTCCATAGACTTAGTACCAGAGACCGCACCGATATTTAAAGCACCTTACAAAATGGCGCCTACTGAACTCAAGGAATTGAAGGAACAACTACAAGAATTACTGGATAAGGGTTTGATAAGACTGAGTGTTTCACCTTGGGATGCACCGGTGTTGGTTATAAAGAAGAAGGATGGATCAATGAGAATGTGTATCGATTATCGGGAGTTGAACCGAGTGACGGTTAGGAATCAATACCCGTTGCCGAGGATTGATGACTTGTTTGAACAACTTTGGGGAGCGTGCTAGCTCTCAAAGATAGATTTGAGATCGGAATATCATCAGTTGAGGGTAAAGAACGAGGATGTTGCGGAGACGTCCTTTATGGCAAGGTACGCTCATTATAAGTTGTTGGTTATGCCGTTTGGGTTGACAAATGCGCCAGCTGCATTTATGGAATTGAGGAAATAATATTTCAAGAATTCTGGGATAAGTGAATAGTTGTGTTTATGGATGATATCTTGGTTTATTCTAAGACTAAGGAGGAACATGAAGAACATTTGAGGTTAGTTCTACATATTTTATGGGGACAAAAGTTGTACGCTAAATTCAAGAAGTATGAATTTTGGCGGGAGAGAGAGTGTATTCTTAGGGCTTGTAGTATCTAAGGATGGGATTGAAGTGAATCCAACAGAAATAGAGGCTATAGTATATTGGGAGAGATAAACCGCAGTTAGTGAGATAAGAAGTTTCTTGAGGTTAACAGGATACTATAGGAGATTCATTGAATGACTTTCGAAGTTGTCAGTACAGTTAACAAGGTTAACACAGAAAGGAGCAAGATTTGTTTAGTTAGAAGAATGTGAAAAGAAATTTCAAGGGCTGAAGAGTCAAATTGTATCCGCACCGGTTCTTACTATACCAAGGATCGGACGAATTTGTGATATATAGTGATACTCCACTGAAGGTATTAGGTTGCGTGTTGATAACATAATGACAAGGTTATAGCTTATGCGTCAAGACAATTGAAGAACCATGAGAAAAAAAAAATTACCTGACCTATGATTTGGAGCTAGCAACTGTTTTTGCTTTGAAGATTTGGAGACATTACTTGTATGGAATAACTTGTCAGATCTCTATGGATCATTAGAGTCTTAAGTATATTTTCACCCAGAAGGAGCTTAACATGAGACAGAGGTGATGGATTGAGTTGCTTAAGGATTTTGATTGTTCAATGTGTACCACTGTGAGCGTTGTGAAGGATTTTTGAGTCGCCACCTATATTGTTCGTTTTGAAAACATAGAAAAACCATTTTTTGAAAAAGAGATTTGGGTTCGGGGCTTAGATTATGAAATGGGAAGGTCAAGGAGCACCCATTTCACCCAATCCGGAGATCGGTCTTGCTAAATAAAAGAGAGATTTTTGAAAAAGAAGAGGATTTCAAATAAAAATAAATAAAGATCCATTTAACGAGGTTAAACGGAATGTAGGATCGATTGCTTCGAGACCATCCCCATGATTTAGGGAGGCTCTAGGCCGATCCTAGATTCTATGGATTTATACCACTCTAATAATCAATTAGAAAGGGATTTAGGGGTTACCTTGCGTGAGGTGATTCGGGCAGAGTTTCGACTCAAGTTTAGAATCGAATCTTGACACGAACAGAGCTTCGCCTCAGTCCTTGACTCGGATCTTGATGTTTGTTTATCAACAAGGTTGACAAACAAACTTTGAGGTGATTTTAGGGGTGATTTCACAGGAATCTTTCAGGGAGAGAAACCAGTAAAATGTGTGGGATCGTCCTCCTTTGAACCTTGGAAGTCACCAAGTATTTATAGGTGTTGGGGAGGTAGAGGTGGAGAGATAAAACACTCCTAGGAAGGTTCCAGACTCCAAAATCATTGGTTGGCCGGATGGATAAAGTTTTATCCCGAAAAGAGGTTGAAATCGACGAGGAAACTGTCATCTGCATGCTGCAGAATGACAATATCTCGCGCGAGACACGCCATTCCGCGCGGGATATTGTGGTCTGTGGACAGTTCTGTCCTTTCCCCGTTATCTCGTATGCAGTTTAGTCCCAAACTAACGGTGGTTAGTCAAAACTTAACGAAACATGACGAAATGGTGGATTTCTACTTCTTGACTCAAAGCGAGACTTAGAGTGGTATAAATTTGATCCGATGTGTTCAGAATGGGGTGTCTACAGAGCCCCTCGTCGACAAGTCTTATGAAAGAAGTCATGTCGACGATTGAAAAGACATCATTCTGAACATCGGGATGGTCGGGCCGCACGGCTTCCTACGTATCTCTATCGGAGAATCAGATCATGACGTAGTTCGACTCCAAAACACGAAAAGGCTGCTTTAGGTATTTTGAAAATCATTTTGAAAATCGAGGAGATTTTGTTTTGAAAAGGTAAATTCATACTGAGGAATCAAATCAAGACCCAATTCTGAATATACCTGCCTGTCTGAAGATTTGCCTGTCTGGGCTCCGAACCTGCGAGGAAATGTGTTAGAAAACAAAGGCTCACCTGTCCGGACCTTTGAGTCCTGTCGGTTTTGTGATGATTCGCCTGTCTGGGTTCCGAATCGGGCTTTTTGTTGTTGAGGATGACGATTCACTTGTTTGGGCGTTGAATTGGGCTTTTGATTTGACGATCCACCTGTCTGGGTGTTGGACCGGGCTTTTGTGATGACGATCCACCTGTCTGGGCGTTGGACCAGGCTTTTGTGATGACGATCCACCTGTCTGGGCGTTGGACCGGGCTTTTCTGTCGACGATCCACCTGTCTGGGCGTTGGACCGGGCTTTTGTGATGACGATCCACCTGTCTGGGCGTTGGACCAAGCTTTTCTTTTGATGATTCACCTTTCTGGGCTCTGAATCATGTGGACTGAGTTGATTTTTGGATCACTTGGTTTTCGGGCGACTGGTGCCGTACCGGGCGATCGTGCGTATGTCTCGTTTGGCTCATTCCGTGACTTGCGGTGCCGATTTTTCCACGTTTCCTTGATAGTGTATCATTTTCAAGGATAAATGTGTCAAAATTTTGAATTTTGACATTGCGTAGACGCTTATTGTCGAGGACAATTTTGTCAATTTCTAGAAGGCATATCTCGCGCGAGATAAGATATACCGTGCGGGATATCCACTGTTGAGGCAATATATAACAGCAGCTGTTGTTTTAATTTGAATCACCTCTTTTCAAATTCCCTCCCTAGCTCGAGCCAAGGCAATTTTCTCTGCAAACTTTCATGAGTTGCTTGTTGATTCCTCCCTCCAAACAACTCTCAATCCTTCCTCTCTCCATAATCAATGGCTCAAGAGAGAAAGAATCCGATTTTGGGGAGTTACTTGCTTGGGAAAGATTATCCTCGCGACGATCTCACCTTCGATAGAGACGTGCATATCTCTACCGCTGTTCGGGAGGGTTTGGTAAGAGCTTCTCTCTCAATTCTCGTTTCTTATATTGCATTGTATTCGAATTCATGCTTCTTGAATCCCAATTTCATCAATGGCCATTTTTCTTTCCTTTTTGTCTAGAACTTGGTTCTATCTTGCATGCTTCGTTTTCTGTTGAATTTGTTGGATGTTTGTTGTTGCATTGTGTGCGTATGAGTCCCCTACATATCATGGATTGTAGGAGGGGTTGATTCGGGTCATCAATTGCATCTTTGGGCAAGCTTTTCTTGTGTGCACGCCACGTGTTCGATGAAATGCCTCAATGAAAATTTTCTTCTATTCCTTTGAATTTCTGACATGGAATGATTTCTAACATTGCCCATTTTGCTTTTCCTCTATTTTGCAGTCGTATAGGCCGACGAAAAATTGCCGTGGGAGCCCAAAACTGGCTAGAGCCTTGTGGGACAAGATCAAGGACCTTGAAGGGGTTTGAGATAGGATGGCCCAAACGGGGCTTCTGACTTTTGTTGATAACCTTCAGGGGATGAGACGGACTCCCCAAGTCCTTCAGGCGATCAGGGAAAGGTGGTGGGATACTACCCACACCGTGCATTTGCGCTTCGGGGAAGCCACTATGACTCCGACGGACTTCCTTGCTATCACGGGGCTAGAGTTCGCCGGCGAGCCCCTTCCGAAGACTGCGGGTTATAAGCCTGCGGGCCCTACTGTGTGGAGACAGTTGATCGGTTTCGTCCCTAACAAGGTTAAGGGATTTGCTGCTGAGTTATCCCCTCTCCATGGTCAGATTGAGGATTATGCTCTTAAGCCGAATGTGAACACTGATCGATTGGTGCGAGGTGCCCTCTGGTACATTCTTTCTGAGACCATCTTTGCGAACCACTCTTCTACGGCCCGTCTTTCTCTTTTGGGTTTGTTGGTGAATATGGATGAGGTGAGTGCTTATGATTGGGGCTCAGCGAGGCTGGCCTTCTGTTATCACGCCATGGATGAGGCGTGTAGGCATACCAAGGATACCCTGTCGGGGTATTCTTATGCTTGGGAGGTATGCTCCTGACTCTGTCTCTGTCATTTATATATACTCTTTGTTTGTATTTCTTACTGAATCTGTTCTGTTTATGTGCAGTTTTGGGGCTACGTTGTCTTCGGGCTGTACAAGTTTGAGCTAGACAGTCAGAACCCTCTGTTCCCGGATATCAGGAGGTGGAGCCACCCCAATCAGAGCGTTGATGAGGAGGAGAATCAGGATTGGACCCTGACAGTCGCAGAGGCGCGGGCCATAGTGGACACTTTTGAGTATGAGCGGCTAGGACTTTATCCATGGACCCTGTTGGAGCGGGAGGTCCACCGTGCTTGGGATGCCACGGCTATGCAGAGGATGCTGGCATCTCTGGAGGGGGATACTATGTACCTTGGCGAGCGAGTCTTCCCACAGCATGGCCGGGGTAGACTGTCATATAGGGTGCCAGCGGATCCGCCGAGGGCGATGTACCCCACCCACTATATTCCTGATGATGATTATGCCGATCTCATGGTGGGTTGTGCAGCCATGACTTGTGCTGTTCGAGGAGCCTCTTATGCGGAGTTTCTGCCTCGACTGATGGGTCCCCTTCCGGCGGGTGCTAGGTGGTCGTTCGCTCGTGGTTCCGCCTCTGCCTCTGCCTCAGGTTCGTCAGCCCCTAGCACTTCTTCCCAGTCTACTGGTTCTCTGCCCTTCGTGCCAGATTTCGGCCCTCTGAGCTACACTTATATGATGGGGAGTATGCCGATGATGGGCCACATCCCGACTCTGGATCATATTCCCGAGGGTTACCGCCTTCCGCCCGATGTCTCCTCGGTATGTTTCTGTTCATATTATCTCTCGTTTCACGTATTCGTCCATATAAGTGTATATGTCCGACTTCATCTGAGCATTTCTTTTCTTTTGTTGTCAGGTCACTATGTCCGCGGCCGATTACAACCGTGGAGCGACCAAGATGGCGAGACTGATGGCCTTGGTGTCGGACCTGTCTGAGAGGCTGTTCCAGAAGGCATCTTTGGCGGCTTCGATGGTGGACTCTGCGGTGACTCCGACTTGTGGATCCAAAAGGTCGAGGAGGGATGGTAGCCCCCGTGGTGGTGATGGCGGAGGTGCCGGTGGCTCGGGCGACTTGATGGCGTGATCTCCTCCTTTTCTCTCTATTTGTTTCTCTGGTGATTTGTACATATTTGCCATGTGGGCCCAGACAATTTTCTTTCTTTTCAGTACCTGTTAGCAAGTAGGTAGCACAAAGCATGGTTTTCTTAATTCCTAATCCTAGGTCTAATTGGTTAGTTTTTAACTTTCTCGACTTTTCGTGGTTGGAAATGGAATGGCCATCTAGGCCGCAATTTTGAGCTTAAATTTGGTGTTGCACTGCATGTTATGAACTGTATGCGCAGGTTTTTTCGAGACTTGCTTCGTCAAGTCGGGGCTAGATTATTATTTGTGCAGAACTGTTGCTGTTTTGCCATGGCGATGTATCGCGCGGGACAAGGCATCTCGCGCGAGACACGCTACCCAGGCAGAATCCTCTTCCTTCTTCGAACAGGATTTTGTCAGTTTTCCCTATAAAAACACCCTGTAGTCCGGCCAGATAACACATCCTAGCCTTTCAAACTCTAGAGATATTTTGTTAGGGTAAAGTTCTTGTCTTCTTTTTCAACCCTGTGATCCATGGTTTCCAAGGAGATCGCCCCAACGTCCATGATTGTCGATGATTTTTCTTTATCGTCTGAAGTGGTTGAATCTTTCAAGCAAGCATCAAGAGATTTTGTGAGGTCGTTTCGCAACCGATCTCGCAATAGTTTTATAGCAGAATTCGGATTCAGAATCCTTTTCACCTTGAAGAACCTCCAACCGGATTGGAATCTCTTGCAGGGTGCCACTCGATTTTGGGATCCCTCTGTCCATCTTTTCAATTTTTCTTTAAATGAGATGGTGCCTACTGTGGAGGAATTTTCCATTATCTTGGATATGCCTTTGACTGGTGAGATTGTTGTTCCTAAATATAATAGGAATCATTCAGAGGCCTTGCATGAATTGCTAGGGATCCCCCTTGATACTTGATATGAGTTGGTTCACTGCAGGTGGGTAGATTGTTCTTCTTTTCCTGAGCGATTCAGCGGAGATTCAGATGATGATGCCTTTCATGTCTATAAACGGAACTTTCTGGCCCTTTCTCTTTTCGGAGATGTTTTGTTCACATGCAGGGATGGCTTGGTTGACTCCCAATTGGTGGAAATTGTTCTGCAGGCTAGGAAACGTTCTAGGAACATTATTTCGCTTATTTTGGGTGAAACCCTGCATGGTCTTGATGAGCTGCATAGGACCGGTACCATGACTCAAGGGAGTCCTCTTTTGTTGACTATTTGGATTAGGGAGCATCTCAAGTTGGTAGGTCCCCCGTTGGAATATTCCCCGTTCACGTATCATACGCGAAAGTTACTGATCAAGGATCTCTCGGTGGATGAGTGGGCTGAGGCGATTACGAGTAGCTAGCTGATATTCTTTGGTGTCCACCTTATTGGAGATTGAAAAAGTATGTTGCCAATACCAAGGGTTTTGACAGGGTTGTTCTGCCGGGTTTGCGAGATTCCTCCTTTTATTTTCCCAGCGGGTGCTCCGTCGGTTTGGTCGGCGGGACACTTATTTTTTCGAAGGGGCCTCTCGTGATGTGTCTTATATTGGTGTAGAGTTTGCGCAGTGCTAGCTCAAGCACAGGGTGAGGAACTAGTCGGGATCGCTGGTCGAACCTTCGGACTTTTGATGCAAGTGTCTTCTTATCTGACAAGTATTTGGATTGGTTTCTCCATACCGGTCACCCTAGTGTGGAGAAGATTGATGATCTGCGTCTTTTACTGTTAGGGGATTCTTTCGTAGCCAGCAGTATTTTGCGAAGGAGCGAGGCTCAGTCTGACCCTGCTAATGTACGGACTGATCCAACTCAGGATTTTCTTGATGGAGATTGGTACGAGAGGCGAGGCAAAGGGATGCCTGGAAAGACGCAAGCTTTAGATAGGCCCAATGTCTTCAAGAGGCTTTCGGAGTCCGTCTTTACTCGTCTCGAGGGATGCTCTGCTTCGAAGGGTCCAAAGCGCAAGAAGGATCGCGAAGACGGTGGTGATTATGTCTGCCGGCCTACCAAGTCAATGAAAGGCTAGATCTTAAGGAGTACCAAGAGATTACTTTGATAGATCAATAGTTTTATTTTATTAGTATTTTTTCAAGATTGTTAGCTTAGCAAATTAGTCATTGTGGTTAGGATTTCCCTTTTGTCATTAATAAAATGCATTCGATTAATGAAAGGAAAAGATTAAATTTATTTATTTGATTAGACCGAACCCGAAGGCTGCCTACGTTCCTCTTTTACAACAATTAAATAAGAGGCTCAAGTCTAACGTAGTTCATTTTTTAGAAGAAAAAAGGACAAATACGGCTTCAGGCCGAAGGCTAATCTCGCGCGAGACAAGGCCCCCTCCTTTTCTTTTTTTTTTATGCACACCCTTTCTTTTGCCTAGACTGCCCTTTCGGGTTTTCAACCTAGCGAGCTTCTTTTCTCGTGCAAGCTCTAATTTTTGCCTAGGCCGTCCCCTTCGGGATTTTTCAACCTAACGTGCGATTTTCTTTTTGAGAGGCCAAGTCACGCGAAGTATTTCTTGAGCTTGTCCATGTTAACTGGCTTCGCTAGCTGATCTCCGTCTAAGTCTACCAGCTGAAGGGCTCCCCCAGAGAATATCTTCTTTACGATGTAGGGTCCTATCCATCTTGGTCCCCATTTGCCTAGCGGGTTGAAAGGTCCAGGACGATGCTCGCGGAGAACTAGGTCGCCCACTCTGATGTTCCTTGTCTTGACCTTTTTGTTGAAAGCTCTTGCCATTCTTCTTTGGTAGGCTTGGGTGTGCTCGACCGCTTTCAGCCTCTTTCCGTCTAGCAAGGCTAACTCTTCGTATCTGCTTTCTAGCCAGTCGACTTCGTTCACTTGGTTTTCTAGGAGAACCCTTAGTGATGGTATTTCCAGTTCTATTGGTAAGACTGCCTCCATTCCGAATGTGAGGGCGTAGGGAGTCTCTCCTGTAGCTGTTCGGACTGAAGTGCGGTATCCCTAGAGTGCGAAGGGTAACTTGTTGGGCCAGTCTTTCCCAGTGACTGCCATTTTTTTGATGATGGTTTCGATTGTCTTATTTGCGGCTTCAACTGCTCCATTCATTTGAGGCCTGTAAGGAGATGACTTGTGCCTTGTGATTTTGTATCCGGTCAGGAGGCAATCGGTTTCCTTCTCGAAGTGTGAGCCATTATCGGATATCATCTCTTGCGGGACCCCGTATCGGCATATGATGTTGTGTTTGATGAATTCTGCAACCTTTCTGGCGTTCAAAAGTTTGTAGGAGGCAGCCTCGACCCATTTAGTGAAATAGTCAATGGCTACTAGGACGAAGCAGTGCCCATTGGCCCCTGTGGGTGTGACCTTTCCGATTACATCTATCCCCCATGTCGAGAACGGCCAAGAAAAAGTCATAGGGTACAGCAAGGAAGGCGGTGCGTGCTGAAGGTTGGCGTGTATCTGACACTTATGGCACTTCTTGACCATTTTAGTACAGTCGGCTTCCATGGTTAGCCAAAAGTACCCTTGTCTGATGATCTTTTTGGCGAGCATGTTTTCGCTCATGTGGGTTCCACATATGCCCTGATGAACATGGTCCATTATTTCTCGGGCCTCTTCCTCGGTGGCACAAAGGAGGTTTTCTAGGGAATGTTTCTTGAATAGACGGTCAGCAATGATGACGTAATTAGCGACCAACCTCTTAAGGGCGATCTGAGTCTTCTGGTCTGTCTCAGGTGGGATGGTTCCATCTAGGATGAAATACCAAATATCATGGTACCATGGTTTATCTTCGGAGTTCTTAACAATGGCACATTCGGATAACCATTTGTCTTTGCAGTCATAGAGATCTATAACGGCGCAGTAGGCAGGAGTTGCACGCCGTGTTATTTTGAAAGGTTTGACTGCCTTTCCTTTAGGGATTTCGACCAAGGAAGCGAGTGTGGCTAATGCATCCGCGAACCGATTTTTGTCTCTAGGAAGATAGTGGAACGAGACGTCCTAAAATTGTTGCGCCAACTCTTGAAGGTGGGCACTGTATCTTTGAAGGGTTGGATCTTGGATCCTCCACTTCTTCAGTGTCTGATTGATGATTAACTGGGAGTTTCCAAATACTTCGAGTTCGGTCACGTTGCGTTCTAGGACTGCCTCAAGCCCCACTATACAAGCCTCATATTCTGCGGTGTTGTTGGTGGCGTCAAAGTCGAGACATATTGCTAGTGGAGTATAGATGTCGTCAGGGTCTACCAACAACATTCCGATGCCGAACCCTCTCTTGTTGGCTGCGCCATCGAAAAATAATTGCCACTTATTTTCGTCTTCTATACTCATGATGTCTTCATCAGGGAATCGCGGGTCTTCCCCCTTCGCTTCGTCACAAGGAAATTCGGCCAACTGATCTGCGAATACACTCCCCCTGACGGATTTCTGAGTGACGTAAGTGATATCATATCCCGCGAGCATGAAGTATCATTTGGCCAATCTCGAAGACAAATTTGATTTATCTAGGATATATTTCAACGGATCCATTCTTGCAATGAGACGAACCGGGAAGGCTTCCATATAGTGCTTTAGTCTTTGTGATACCCAAACAAGAGCAGCGCAAGATTTGTCGAGTGGAGAGTAATTGATTTCGCTGCCTTGGAATCTGCGGCTGACGAAATATATGGCATTCTCTGTGTGTGAAGCAGGCTGTTCTTGAGCGAGCATAGCCCCTAGCGCGTTGTCAGTAACTGTGAGGTATAGCTTTAAGGGTTTTTCCTTGTTTGGTGGAACCAGGATGGGTGGGGAAGTTAAGTACTGCTTAACTTCCTCGAATGCTTCTTGACATTCTTCGGTCCACTCTTGAGGTGCGTTTTTCTTAAGTAGCTTGAAGATAGGATCGCACATTGTAGTCAATTGATTGATGAATCGACTGATATATTGGAGTCTGCCCATGAATCCTTTTACCTCTTTCTGCGTTCTGGGTGGAGGCATGTCTATGATGGCTTTTATCTTGGCGGGGTCTGCTTCTATGCCACCCTCGGTGACCATGTATCCTAAGACTTTCCCTTTGACCACTCCGAATGAGCATTTGGCGGGGTTGAGTCTCATCTTGTGTTGTCTCAGTCGATCGAAGAATTTTCTGAGATCTCTGAAGTGCTGATCCTCTGTCCCCTTTGAGTGAACAATCATGTCGTCCACGTATACCTCTATTTTCTTGTGGATCATGTCATGGAATAGTGTCGTGACTGCCCTT
Source organism: Adenophora triphylla var. japonica (assembly GCA_022495995.1). NCBI lineage: Eukaryota > Viridiplantae > Streptophyta > Magnoliopsida > Asterales > Campanulaceae > Adenophora > Adenophora triphylla. The sequence continues at coordinate 112,458 of JAFEMH010005009.1, read as the reverse complement.
TGGTAAGTAGCCCCAGCGTTCTTGAGACCAAACGGCATGACCGTGTAACAGAACGTCCCCCAAGGTGTGGTGAATGCTGTTTTGTGCTGATCCTCCTCTGCCATGAGGATTTGGTTATAACCTGCGAAGCCGTCGAAGAATGAGCGAACTTTGTATGCGGCTGTGGCGTCGACCAACATGTCTATGTTTGGTAGTGGGAAATAATCTTTAGGGGATGCCTTGTTCAAATCTCTAAAATCGACACAGACCCGTATTTTCCCATTCGACTTGGCTACTTGTACCGTGTTTGCTAGCCATTCCTCATGGCAGAGGAGGATCAACACAAAACAACATTCAAGAGTTTCATGATTTCTTCTTTTACTTGCATTGACCATTCCGGCTTGATGCTGCGTAGTTTCTGTTTGACTGGCTTGGCGTTGGGTAGCAGCGGTATCTTGTGCTCTACAATAGACTGATTCAACCCAGGCATATCTTTGTAGGACCAAGCGAAGACGTCGACATATTCTCTGAGGAGTAGCGTCAAGGTTTCTCTGTCTTCCCCCTTAAAGAAGCTGCCAATCTTTGTTTCTTCGGGGTCTTTTGTTGTCCCGAGATTAATCGTTTGCATTTCCTCATCGTCAACGGGGCCATTCTTTCCACAATGACCTACTTGCTTAGCTAATTCTTTTAAAATTTGTTCATTTTCTTGATCTATCTCATCGTATGATTCATTATTAACGTGTTCATTATATTGATTATTATTAGTTAATTCATCATTCACGATGTTAGCAATTTCAGGGTACTCGGAAAGATCAAAGTTTTCATTAAGGAAGTAAGGGAATACATGTTCGGCCACCGCCTCGATTTCCTCTTGAGTGAGTTCATCAGAGGTGGAGCCTGCTTCTAATGTGAAAGTTACAGGACCTATCTTCCTGCGGGGGTGGGGAGTGCAACCAAGCTCTTTGATCATGAAGTCTTCATCAACAACTGGTCCTCCGGTGACGTGCCAGTTTAGAATTGGCTCATCACATTTCTGTAATAGTCTTGTGTAATCAATAGTTGGAGCGTCCCCCTCGGAGATTGCATGGATTTGGCTGTCTTCTAACCGGCACAGGTCCTCAAACTGTCGCAGCATGTCTTCTCCCAACACAAAGTCCCATTCGCTTGTCAATTCTGCCTTCGTGCCCCCCAAATCCTTAGGGATTAGTGAGACGGTCTCTGTTTCATCTGGTGAAGCATCGCAGTCGCTAAAGATTTCAAATCCCGGTTGGCGCTTTTCTTTATCGTCAGTCCATGGTTCTGAAAAGATAAAGTAGTGTAAGTACCCAAATCTGGCTCATGCCTTCCGGTTAATTTTCCCGGCAATTCCCCGGACTTTCCTAGAGTTCCGGAGCAATTCCGGAAATCTTCCAAACCACCTAAGGGCTGAAGGGACTGCTTGGAGATTAAGAAACACGTTTTTCTTAATACCAAAAACCTTCTAGAATTGCCACCTTGCATGATTCTAGAAACATGCTGAGTCACACTGGATAATGCCGCACGGCTGCATTAGCCAAGAACCCCTAGCCGCACGGCCTCATTAGCCTTATCCAGACTGCCTATAAATAGAGCCCTCCTCTACCCATTTTAAATACGAAAAACACACACAATACACCATACTCAGCTCCAAAACTCTCCCAAAACACTGCTGCAAGATCAAGAGGTTGAAGAAAGCCAAGAAGCCACCTCCCTCCTCCTTGAAGCCTCCAAAGTTGGTCCTTCCACCAAGCAAGACCCAAAGAAGAAGAGGTCACCACCATTGGTAACCTCTCACTCCCTTACCTTGCATTATACTTGCTCTATGTGATTTAATTGCTCATTGCATTCATATATTGTCATTATCTTCCTTGGGACTTGGCATTTATCATTAAAGATCCTATCTTTATCATATCCCCCTCCCCTTTTTGCATCCTTTGCATGAAATAAGCATCATTTGCTCTTAAAAATGTAGTCTTTATATTCAAAGGTGCATCCTTTGCACCTAAAAATTCCTTTTTTACATAAAAATATCATCTTTATGCATCCTTTGCTCATAAAAATGCAATCTTTATATTCAAAATGCATCCTTTGCACATAAAAATCATGTCTTTACCATAAAGGTGCATCCTTTGCATCAAAATCCCATTTTCATGTATCCTTTGCATTAAAAGTCATCTCTTTACAATCAAATTAGCATCCTTTGCTTTCAAAATGTAATCTTTGTGCATCCTTTGCATATTAAATACTATTTTCCTCATAAAAATGCATCCTTTGCATAAAAATCATGTCTTTAATTAAAAAGCATCCTTTGCAATCAAAAGCATCCTTTGCAACCCAAAAATGTCATATTTTCACTAAAAATGTCATTTTTACATGCATTCCCCCATGTCCCCATTAGCAACCTTCGGAACGGACCGGTGTAAAGATCCTATCTTTACATCGTTTCTTCCATTCAAGGTGCCACAATCTCTTTAGAAAGGGATAAACCTTGAACCTATATCTCCGATTATCACTTAAGACGAGCATGAAGCATCTATATAAGCTCAATCATCTTAAGGTGTAGGATTGATGGGCTAAGGTCACTCCTTTCCTAAAGAACCTCATTTTGGACTATAAAAGAGAGTCTTTCTCTCGATCACGCAAGTCCCAAGGTTAAAATAGCGATGATCACAAGTCCAAGATGAGGACGGGATCAAAATCCCGAATACAAAAATCCAAGGAATCCCGAACGACAACCAACTAAATGGTTTGTACATCCGGAAGACAACTTGGGACATCTCCCCCCCCCCTCTTTTCAAACACATGCACACAAAAAAGCACGCAAGCAAGCACGATAAACGGAATCTAGGGAGACTTGCTATGGCAAGGCACCTTGGGTGAACGACGATCCGTTCTTCCCAAGGGGTAACTTAACCTCCGAACCCTAAATCCTTTTTTTCAAAGTTTTGAAGAAATCAAAATGGCGTGGCGACTCTGTTTTTCAAATTAAACCGGATGTTTTCAAACTCGCGTGAATCCGATCTAAAAACAAAAACAAAATTTTAGAATTTGGGCACACATTCACAAGTAGGGAATGCTTTCCCCTTCCCGGACGAAGTAGCTATTGAGTGTCTTTCGATATGGCTTGAGGTTGCAATTTCTGACTTTTGGGTCATTGTGGCCTTTGTATTCGGTTCTTTCCCACTTGATTTGAGTGAAGTCCCACTCTTCTTCGTCATCCCCATCGTGGATGGAAATGATGTATCCTAGGCCATGCTTTGTGTGAGGTGGGGGAACCGGTGGTGATTCCGTTATCCCTTGCAAGTATTTTCCAAGTCCCAAGCCAGGGAAGTATCCTTTTGTTTGCATCATTCTCCAAACAGGAAGGCTTCCAGAAAACCGAAGTGCCTTGGAGTAATCATTTTCATTGCAAGTTTCTATGACATTCACGGTGCTTTATTTCTCGATCTCAAATCCACTGAACAGAAAATCAGAAGTGCTATGTTGCACCTCGAGGATAGGGCTAGCAGTAACCATCTCTCCGTGTATGGTGACTATCGTATCGTTGTGTCTGAACTTGATACATTGGTGCAGGGAGGAGGGTACACCCCCTATGTCGTGTAGCCAAGGGCGGCCAAGCAGCAAATTGAAGGATGCCGGGATGTCGATGACTTGAAATTCGATTCTCATTGTGACTTGCCCCATTTCTACAGGTATCACAACTGACCCCAAAGCGGTTCTAGCAGTACAATCGTACCCCCTTACAGTATGCCCAGATGGCTTAAGGTCTTTGTGGGTGAGGCCTAATGATGATAAGGCTTTCTTTGGAAGGACATTGATTGCAGAACCATTGTCGACCAAAATGTGTGGCATTCGGTATCCATTCACCTTAGCAGTTATGTAGAGGGCCTCATGATGATTGTTCCCATAGGACGGGAGGTCCAAGTCAGTGAAAGTGATGACGTTGCCAAATTGTACTTGACCAATCATTTGAGTGAGCTCTTCGGGTGTTGCTTCCGAGGAAATGGTCATTTGAGCCAATGCCTTTTTCAACATCTCACGGTGCTTGTGAGATGCTCCTATGAGATCCCAAACTGAGATGTTTGCTTGTGTCTTCTTCAACTGAGTTAAGAGAGGGTCTTCCGGTTCGCTTGGTGATGAGGCTTTGGCTTGTTTAGGAGGATTTTCATCCCTTGGGTCTTTGTTGATGATCATACGATCGGATCGTGTGAGGAGATTGACTGTTTTAGACCCTTTTTTCTTTTGTTCTAAGATTTCCTCCCAAGACATCATATAACAGAAAGAAGATTTATTAAATTCAAGAGGGCTCTCGTCCACAATTGTGGCTAGACGAGCGGGATCCTCGAAGCTACTTTCTATTTCTATTTCCGGGATGATTGAAGACAATAGCATTAATAGAAGTGTCCTTGGGGTTGGAAGAGGAAGAGGAGCTCTTGTTGTAACGGAATCCACTTTCTTTCTTGGCTTCCCTTTTCTATTTGATGAGGTCGTCTAACCGTATGCCCGACTTGTGAAGTTCGGCGAAGCTAGGAAAATAGTTGCTGGCCAGTTTGTCTTGGTACTCCTCCCTAAGACATTATATGAGGATGTGGATTTGCTCGTCTAGGCTGAGCCTATCAACGATTTCAGTCAGTTTGGTCCTCCACCTTTTGACAAAATCTGTGAAGGATTCATTCGGAAGCTGCTTGGTTTGTTCGAGATCCCTTCTAGTGGTGCGGTAAGTGGAGTTATCCACATATTGCTTTTGAAAAGTACAACTAGCGAGTGGCCAATCGAGTCTTGTAGAGAGTGGGAGAGTTATGTACCAGTCCCTAGCGGCACCATCGAGGGTTTGTGGGAAGCATTGAGCCAACAGGTTGTCATCAACACCCATAGGTAGCATGGCCCAAGAGTAGGTCTCCAAATGTGATTTGGAACAGGTGGTGCCATTGAATTTTGCAATGTCGCGTGTTTTATACTTTCTAGGAAGCTTGGACATGGATTGACGAAGGGTGTCATAGTCGATAGAGAGCGAGGCTCCCTTACTCACATCGAGGGATGCAAGCTTCTTTTCTAACATGGCCATGGTGAGGGGTTCGTTCTTGCTTTCCCCTTTGATTTCTTTCTTGGATGTGTAGCTTTCTTTGTTGGAGGAGGAAGATGACGAGCTAGACTCGTACTTATTTTTCTTGCTTTTGCTTTGGCGGCGACCCTTGGCATTTTTGGTGTATGATTCCTCTTCTCCGGAGGAAGAATTATTTTTCTTCTTCTTTTCTTTGTTGGCTAGTGCTGCCCTAAGCTCTTGGATTTCTTCCACAAGAGTGTGGATTTGGGAAGCTTGCACTTCTAGGCGATCATTGGCTTCTTCCATAAGTTTGTGATTGTTTTCGGACAATGTTTCATTACCCGGAATATTGTCGTTGTCGGAAATTGTGTTGGGAGTCTTGAAGTTGAGTAGCTTCGGAAAACTGACAGAAGAGATGCAGAGATGACGTCAGGATCAAATCTAGCCCCAACGAGTCGGAAGCAGGCTTAAACGGTTTAGGCTCAATTACAGCAAACAGAGGCATTATCTCGCGCGAGACATGTAGTCCTGCACGAGACAATCACACGGAAAGTCAATTTTTATTAGACCTAATTTTTTGGTCGGAACGGAGAATCCGTTTTGAGGGGTTTCTAAGGCCTTTATCAGAACCTAACGACTAAGCAATCAATCCGATTTTTGTATAACAAAGCCATGTAAGATCGTTTTTGAAGGATATATATATATATATATATATATATATATATATATATATATATATATATATATATATATATATATATATATATATATATATATACATATTGTTTTGGTAGAAAAAACAATAGAGTTGAATCTTAACTTTGACAAGTGTGTGGATTAAACAATAAGGAGGGGACTATGGAATTCGACTATATGGAACAAAAGCATGAAAAGAAATAATGACACCACGATTTGTTAACGAGGAAAATCTTAGAGGTGATAACCTCTTTGGAAAAAAGCCCGGGAGTTAGGTCTCCAACCTTAAAAGTTTCACTATGATGATTATGAATACAACTTTGGAAGAGAATGGAGAGGATTACAAGTAGCTTGTGCGTAGAGTGTGTGCGTATGAGAATGCGTGTGTGTTTTCCGTCTCCATTTCCCCTTAAATATAAGTAAGTATGAATGAGTCAAATGTTGTTCCTACAATCTCGGGATATATGCTTATCCTCTTCAACATCCGTGAGACCAAGTCATCCTTGCCGTTGAAGATGTGTTGAACGTGCTAGAAAATATCCCGTATTCTTCTCTCTTGTTCACTGGAATATTATAATAAAGATATTAGGAAAATCAAATAAGTAAATATTAAAACAATACTTACAGTGGAATGACATCTTGATATGCAGGAGCAACTGAAGATGTCCCCATGCTGAAAAATACCCACAACAATTTGTCCCCAAAAACATTTGGCTAACTCGGCAACTGAGGAGGCAAATGTTTTTCTTTGCAATAAATGATCAACTGCCAGCTTTGCATGATGGGACGGGTATAGAGAAACGTGGAGGCAATGGACGGTTGGGGAGTAGGCTTAATAAAAAGTGGTTTTTTGGGATTAGAGTTCCCTTTAATTTAAATAACCGCTTGGGAAACTCCATAATGATCTTCTAAAACCTTCCATTTCGTTCCTGCTTACTACGGCGCTGCTTTCCTGCAAGGTAAAAATTTCGCCGTTTTCTTACTTTCATCCATTGTTTACTTTTCGCTTTTGTCTCTGTTAACCATGGGTAGAACCAGGTGGTCTTCGTCCAAAACTAAGAGTGTCCCATCCCCACAAGGTCCCATAGAGATTAGTCTTGACGATTTCGTTTGCGAAAACCTTCTTGCGAAACCAGATGAAGAGACTTGCTTGTTCAGTGATACCCAAATCGAATCACTGAAACAACAATGCTACTTCCCAAAAGGTGCAATTTTTCACCCTTTTTTTGTAAATCTTAGGTCTGACTTCGTTTCCCGCAAATGGATCTGTTTTCTTGAATATCCCTTTCTTCTAGGGTTTAGCTACCCTTTTCCATTGTTGGTTTCTGAGTTCTTTCAAAAGACCCAACTCGCTTATTCTCAACTGATGCCCATGGCTTGGAGAGTTTTTGCTTTTGTTATCAAAGTGAACAGGGAAAATGGGTTAAACCTAGGGCTTCATGAGATTGCTTATTCGTACGATCTTCAACCTTTTGGTTCAAAAAGATATCTTTTTAGGAAGAGGTCAGGTAGGAATTCCTTAATGAGCACCACATCTTCTAGTGATAGGGGATGGAAAAATAGGTTTTTCTTTGTTGATAGGGCATCCATTGGAGAAGGGAATGAGGTTTCAAGCGAGTGGAACAAGGGAGGTACTTGAATTCCTAACTTTGTGATTTTCTGTTCTTGAAACAAACTGAAATCGTAATTGTTCTTACCTTTATGCAGATATTGACTGGGGAGAACTATTCCCACCGGCTGAAGACACTTTAACCAAGATTGACGAATTTTTTAGGCTCCCTTTAGACAAGAGATCTCCTAAGGGACTACTAGAATCGTCTCTGGTTGTCCCGGAAGACCAAAAGGCCCCCACCTCTGTAATTATGTCTACAGGTAAGCATGTTGTCTTTTCACTTTAGTTTATCAATCTGATTTACTATATTTCTTGACAATCTTCATATGTCAATGCAGTTTCTAAACCAGTTATTTCAGGATCGGATTTTGATCTTGATGACATTGAAGCCATGTTCGAAGGCACTGCTCTAAAGATAGAGATGAAACCTCCACTCGCTCCCAAGAAGATTCCTGCTTTAGATGAGAGTGCGGGTATTGGCTCTAGGGTGAAGAAGAGAAAGGCCAGTCAAGAAGAGGTAGTTGAGGTTGGAGATTCTTTCGGTGGAATGCCAGTAGGGGATTTCAAGAAGAAATGCATGAGTTTTGCGACTGGGGTAAGATGTTTTTAATTGGATATTGACTAACTCAAAAAAAAATTATAACATCTAGTGATGTCAAGTTATTATTTTACAGACTGTAGGGTATGTGGAGGATTTGGTGAAAGAAATTGAGATGCTAAAGAAGAAGTCAAAAGCTGACATTGCTTTAGTTAGGAAGGAGAAGACAGTGTTAGAAAACAAGGTGAAGGTGCATGAAAAGACCCTGGAGCAACAAGGCAAGTCATTGGAAGAGCAGGAGTAAACGGTAAAGGACTTACTGAACAGCTTGGCGAAAAGCGAGGAGGATCATCTTAAGGAGATTGCAGAGGTGAAAGGTTCTTGCAAGTTGGCTGCTGCTAAGACTGTTTCCCAGTGTAAGATCAAGATGATGAGGGAGTTTCGAGAAGGGAAGGCTGAGAGCTGGGATCTCAATAAGGAATGTGCCCACTTTTCCAGGTTGACAGGCGAACCAGTGGATGAAGGTGAGGTATCCTCAAACCCAAATGAAGCGATTGTAAAGGATGCGGCAGAGGTTGGAGAAGTCACTCCCCAAGCAACACCTGAGGCGGATGCCACCTAAAAAAAAAGGTAAACTAACTTTGCTCTGGTTTTTGGATGGTATTACTGGGGTGCAATCCCTAAAGACAATTTTAATTTTTGTTTGGTTATGTAATAGGTCCATAAGGACCAAAGACAATTTATTTTACGTGTTGGGTTGGTCCAACACTTTTGCACTTTAACGTTGGTAGTTTGGATGTTTTTATGGTAACTTTAATCTAGTTAAGGTTTAGTAGTTTTCAAGCATGTCAAGGCTTGTTTTCTTTTGGATGAAATTTTTCTTTGTATGGTTACTTGTTATGCTCGTAAGGTGACATGATAGTATGTCAAAGCTGTAGATACTTAAGATGACATGTATATGTCATAACCATAAGAATAATACATGAGATCAATCATTCAACTGAGTGGGAATGGGTAAGCTATATGAGTTTACCCATATAGGCCCACCCCACACCTCAATTAAAGAGATAACTTGCGCTCCAGGCGAAGGTGTGGTAACCTAACATCTTAAGAAAGAGGTAATTAACTCTTTAAACCTTAGAAGGGATTGTGTACCTTTATTTAAGAAGAGATGGCCAGTCTCTGACGGAGGAGAATTCGTTGTTCTTTGCCTAGTTTATCATGTCCCCGTGTAAGTATGTCAACACCTCATAAGACAGAAAACATGTTAAAAATGGACGCCAACTAAGGTTGACGTCTCTCCATAAGGTGCGTTAGTGACAACTTGATTTGCAATGAAGTAATGAAAGAATACATAGAAAAATAAAAGGTTATAAATAAAAGATTATCCATACCTGGGAAGAGATGAGTTTTAGGGGGGTTTCGTTCAGATGTAATACCTTTTAAGGTGAATGGCGTTCCAACTTCGTGGTATCATTTGGCCATCCAAGGTTGCCAGGCGATATGCTCCTTTCCCGGCCTGTGCATCTATTAGGTAGGGTCCTTCCCATTTTGGGGCGAGCTTGCCTGCATTGTGCTCCTTTGTATTTTGGAATGCCTTTCGTAGGACTAAGTCTCCTACTTGAAACCTTCTAATCCTTACATTTTTGTTGTAAGATCTGGCTACCCTTTGTTGATATGCTGCCATGCGAACTTTGGCCATGTCCCTCAGTTCGTCTACGGTATCTAAGTCATGTATCAAGATGTCTTTATTATGTTCAGATGTCAACAAACTGTATCTGGCCGTAGGTACAAGTACTTCTGCTGGAATAACTGATTCTGTTCCAAATACAAGTGAATAGGGGGTTTGACCAATAGCGTTCTTAGATGTCGTTCTGTCAGCCCATAGAACCATTGGTAACTCTTCTGCCCATCGTCCTTTCTTCTGGTTCAGTCTCTTTTTTAAGTTGCTTATGATTATTTTGTTGCTAGATTCTCGCTCGTCCATTGGCTTGAGGGTGAACAGTGAAGATGTCACCATCTTGACTCCCCAAGATGTCAAGAAATCTTGGATTTTCTTACTAATGAATTGGGAGCCGTTGTCACAAATTATTTCTGAAGGTATCCCAAATCGGCTGAATATATTTCTTTTGATAAAAGATATAACTTCTCGATCACGAACTTGTACGTACGCCTTAGCTTCTACCCATTTAGAAAAGTAGTCTGTCATAGCCAGTAGAAATACTCTTCCACCTGGTGCCCTGGGTAATTTTCCTACGATGTCCATTCCCCAAACCATAAACGGCCATGGCGACAGGATAGGATGTAGTAGTTCAGCCGGTTGGTGCAGGATGTCCCCATGTCGTTGACAGGAATCACATTTCTTTGCGTAGTCAACGGCGTCTTTTCTCATTGTGGGCCAAAAATAGCCCATTCTAAGAGCCTTGGTATGCAGACTTCTTCCCCCGGTATGATTTCCACATTGTCCTTCGTGCAGCTCCTTGAGAACCTGATGGGCTCTATTTGCTTCTAGACATCTTAAGTAGTGACCTGCAACAGATTTTCTAAACAAGAGGTTATTAATAAGTAAATACTTAGATACTCTTACCTTGAAGGCTCTAGCATTTTTCTCCCACTGGGATCGTATCATCTAAGAGATACTTGATAATAGGAGCCGTCCAAGAGGTTCTTCTTGGAGAGGAAGGTACGTCGACATCTAGAGCGAACATCTCAAGATGATCAATTGCTGGGATGTCAATATGCACAATTGGGATACTTGTCTGTGAAATGCTTTTGAAGGCTGAACCCAAGTTTGCCAGGGCATCTGCTTGAGAATTTTCTTCTTATGGGATTTGTTCCAAGGAAAATGATTTGAATTTGGCCGAAAGAATTTTTACGATTTCCAAATATGTCGTCATCTTAGCATTTTTCGCTATGTAGGATCCGTTGTAATGGTTAACAATTAGCAAAGAATCCATAAACACCCGGATATGCTTGACATCTAGGTCCCGGGCTACCGTTAAACCCGCAATTAATGCCTCATATTCTCGCTTCATTATTAGTGGCCTTGAAACCGCAATCGATGGATTGTGGTATTATGTCCCCTTGTGGCAATTTTAGTACAACTCCAAGACCTGTACCTCTCATGTTAGAAGCACCATCTGTGTAGAGAGTCCAGATCTTCAGGACGTCATCATCTTGAAGTTGCTGTACCTCCAATTCCACCCCTTATTGCATGGTTGGACTAAAATCAGCCACAAAATCAGCTAGTGCTTGAGATTTAATTGCTGTTCTGGGCTCATATTTAATGTCGTATGTGCTTAATTGTACAGACCACTTCGCCATTCGACCTGACATCTCTGGTTTTCTCATAACATTCTTAATAGGATAGTTAGTGCGTACAATTATAGTACGTGTTTCAAAATAGTGTCTTAATTTAATAGAAGCAGTTATCAAAGCTAAAATTAACTTTTGTAAATGAGAATACCTGGTCTCCGCATCTAAGAGTGTCTTACTTATATAGTAGATGGGTTGCCGACTACCATCTCGTTCGTCACCAAGACCGCACTTACAGCGCCTTCGATACCGCTAGGTAGATGTAGAGATGTTCCTCCTCCCGGGGTTTGCCAATAACGGAGGTGTCGACAGTGTAAGTTTTGAGCTCCCGAAAGGCTTTTTCATGTTGGTTCTCCCACTCGGAACTTCTTGTTCTTCCTTAGGATATCATAGAAAGGTTTGCATCGATTCGAGGATTTTGAAATGAATCTGTGAGTGCAAAGAATCTTTCCCATCAATCTTCGACGTCCTTGACAGATTGAGGTGACGCAGTTGATAATAGCACGTATACGTGCAGGGGCAGCTTCAATGCCTCTTTTAGTAACCATATAACCCAAAAACTTCCCCGCCTTCATTCCAAAGTTGCATTTAGCCGGATTAAGCTTCATATTGAAACAATCCAAGATGTCGAAGGCCTGGGATAGGTTGCATTATGTGATCTTCGCCTTTCTTGGATTTTACTACCATGTCGTCAATATATACGTCCATTGTGTCCCCAATCCGATCTTTGAACATTTTGTTGACGAGCCTCGATATGTTGCACCCGCATTTTTAGACCAAAAGGCATAGCAATATAACAATAAATACCTGTGGGCGTTATGAAGGTGGTGTCCTCTTGGTCGATGGTTCCATCTCGGATTTGTTGAAATCCCGAGGATGCGTCCATGAATGTGAGGAGCTCATGTCCTGAGGTGGCATTAACTAACGAATCTATGTGTGGCAAAGGGAAAGGATCTTTTGGACAGGCTTTATTCAAGTCGGTGAAAGTCAACACAAACTCGCCATTTCCCGTTCCTCTCTCTACCACAACCACGTTTGCTAACCATCTTGGATAATCGACCTCTCGTATCATGTTGGCTTTGAGTAAGCGCTCTACCTCTTCCTTGATGATCTGGTTTCTGGTGTACTGGTTTAAAGCTAGGATCTATGTTAAGTTTGTGAGTGATGACATCTTTCTTTGCCCGTCATTTCATCATGTTTCCAAGCAAAACTCTTTATTCTGCTTCTTAATAGGTCCACAAGCTTCTCTTCTATATCTGATGGGATGTCAGTGCCAATAAGTACCTTGATGTCCGGGTTGGAAGGGTCTAGCAATACTTCTTTCACATCATCCTCCCTAGCTTCCAGGACTTCACGTACTTTCCTCTGTAATTGCTATGCTTGTTTTGGAGATGTCGACGCCTTCATTGAAGTTTTATAACATTCCTTGGCCACCTGTTGATCACTGTAAATCTCAGCGACACCCCAAGGTGTTGGAAACTTCACACACTGATGGTAAGTGGAGGGTACAGCCTTCATTCCATGAATCCACGGTCTTCCAAGAATGACATTGTAAGACGTTGCGCAATCAATTACGCAGAACCGTTCCATGGTATTGAGGCCCTTCGAGTATATTGGAAGCTTTATCTCCCCCACCGTTTCTTTGACTTCACCACTGAAACCTACCAGCACTGAGGACTTCTTAATGATCTCCGATTCTGGGATGTTCATTTCCTTAAGGGTACCCAACATATTAAGATTGACAGAGCTACCCCATCAACCAGGATGCGCCGGATTGTACAGTTGGCGATCTGTAAGGAAATAACTAGACCGTCGTGATGGGGTTCCAGCAAGTTATCTCGATCACTTTCATCAAAGGTGATTGGATCCTGGCAGGGAGTGTCGACATCACAGATACTGTCTTTACGGCTTCTCCTCTTTTGACTCCTTAGCATGTCGTTTTGCGGCAGAATAGGATGTACCACATATTTCTGAACCTCCACTAATGAAATTGATCACCTTTATTGATGTTGGGGGAGAAATTGGTCTTTCGGCTTCATGAGGAGCTTCCGCACTTTCAGCCTTCTTCTTCTCGGATCCCAAGAACTCCTTAAGATGTCCCTTCGAGAGCAAGTAACTGATCTCCTTTCTTAGTGCGATGCAATCTTCAGTAACATGTTCAAAGTCTTCATGGTAAGCGCACCATTTTGATTTGTCACGCCACCCCGTGGCCTTATCCGTCTTCTTTGGCCATCTGGCTTTGTCCCCAAGGTTGCCCATTGCACAGAGTACACCTGAAATGTCAACAGAAAAACAATAATCAGAAATGTTAGGCACATTATCGCTATTTTCATCCTCACCATCTATTGAATTAATTTTGCTAGTATCAATTCTTGGATAAGGATTGGAACGGTGGTTCCTGCGATGGGACGATTCAGTCTTTCTGTCGGGGTTGTCATATGTCGACATCTTGGTTGAGGACTTCGATCTTCGCAGCTCATCTTCCTCCAGTCTTATGAATCTCACTGCCCTGCTCCTGACTTCTTCCAACCGCTTACACGGAGTCATGACCAAATCTTGATAATATTGCGAATCTTTCTTGATCCCCATTTGAATGCTTCAGGTCAGTCGACATGTCAAGATTGGGAATTTCTAGTACTTCCTTATTGAACCCATGGACATAATCCTTCGTGGTTTCATTAGGTCCTTGGGTCACATTGTAGAGATCACTTGTCAACCTCTCAAATTATCGACTGCATGAGAATTGGTTATAGAACATGTTGATGAGTTGGGCGTATGAACCAATTGAACCTAGGGGTTGCCTAATCAGCCATTTGAGAGCTGGTCCAGACAAGGTTGATCCAAACCCCGCATAAGCAGTGCCTCCCTAATTGAAGCGGAATATGGATTATGTCCATCTTTTCTTGATAGTGGGCAACATGCTCTTACGGGTCCGTGGTACCGTCATACAACTTCATAGATGGTACATCAAACGCTTTGGGATGTCAACATTTGCAATGCTGGACAAACCGGGGATTGATTGTAGCAGCCCGAGTCACCGGTTGGATTGGAGGAGTTACGCTGGCACGTTCATTATCAGATCTCTGAGATCCTGCATCTGTTTGGCTAGTGGGTTTCCTGTAAAAGGGTCAGCCATAGGAATACGATTGAAATTATTATTATTGAAAAGATTATTTAGCAAACCAGAGTTGTCCATAGTAGTTGTGACAGTAGTGTTGTCAATGAATGGGATTTAACTGGGTGAATCCCGAGGAAGGTGGCGTCATTAGGGTGTCCTCGGCAAAGGTGTTGACGTCATTAAGGATGTCAACCGTTGAGTTTGAGGCGGACTATCCATTGGGATAAATTCACTCAAGTGTAGATCCTTCGGTGTTGTCGAAGTTGAGGATCCTTGCGCGCGGTGGTGATATGTTGTCAAGCCGATATGCGATGAGCCGTTGATCTTTCGCATCTTAATCATGGAATTGGTCAGCACCTTTGAATGGTTGTCTTCGTGTCCAACCTTTGATTCAACCTGCTCAGATACTCCGGATGTCGGCATCTACATTGGAAGAGGTCGCTCCCTTTTGTGGAGTCTTCGTAGGTTGAGTTTGGCCGAGGTCCGGTCGAGGAGGTGGCGGCAACAAGCCGGTTCTACCTCCCGATGTCTGAGCAACAATGGGACTCTTGCCGCGGCGACACATTAGGGGGTGCGGACATAATGAATTTGCTTAGGAAATGATCCAAATAACCGATAAACCACGAGGCCCTAAGGTGGGCGCCAAATTGTTTTGGTAGAAAAAACAATAGAGTTGAATCTTAACTTTGACAAGTGTGTGGATTAAACAATAAGGAGGGGACTATGGAATTCGACTATATGGAACAAAAGCATGAAAAGAAATAATGACACCACGATTTGTTAACGAGGAAAACCTTAGAGGTGATAACCTCTTTGGAAAAAACCCCGGGAGTTAGGTCTCCAACCTTAAAAGTTTCACTATGATGATTATGAATACAATTTTGGAAGAGAATGGAGAGGATTACAAGTAGCTTGTGCGTAGAGTGTGTGCGTATGAGAATGCGTGTGTGTTTTCCGTCTCCATTTCCCCTTAAATATAAGTAAGTATGAATGAGTCAAATGTTGTTCCTACAATCTCGGGATATATGCTTATCCTCTTCAACATCCGTGAGATCAAGTCATCCTTGCCGTTGAAGATGTGTTGAACGTGCTAGAAAATATCCCGTATTCTTCTCTCTTGTTCACTGGAATATAATAATAAAGATATTAGGAAAAATCAAATAAGTAAATATTAAAACAATACTTACAGTGGAATGACATCTTGATATGCAGGAGCAACTGAAGATGTCCTCATACTGAAAAATACCCACAACATATATATATATTTTTAAGGAACTTCCGAAAGGGTCATTCCGAAGGGACTTTTTTCGAAGGGACATTTCCGAGGGACTTTTTCGAGTCCTTCTTTATTATCAATTTTACATGGCTTTATTTTGATCAAAAACAGGAAAAAATAACCAAGTCAAACCGACCGGTCACGGAGTGATCCTAAAAAGGCAATCTACATGAAAATGTGGCGATGCAGGGCTGGAAGGCTAGGCTTCCTGCGATATGACAATCTAGATGGATTGAATACGCGGAGTGGGATGATCCAACTTCGGAGAGACCGGCGACTAGATGGTTACCGTCATCCGTCCTTAGTGTGGATCCTGGGTTTATGGAGGGTATGCAGTGCAATGACAGATATATCATGAGTGCGCGTGTGTGATAGTCAATCTAGATGATAGATAAAAATAGAGATTTTTTTTTTGAAAATTAAAAAGGAAAACAAATAGTGGCCGCACCAAGTGGTTGCCTACGTTTCTCCCAATTTAGGAAGACTCAGGCAGTCGTAGTTCCAAATAATGAGAGAGAAAGAGAGAGATGAATAAATTAATTACAACTCCCGAATTCCCAATGGACCGGACTTTAATAAAATAAAACCCAATCACACGCAGTTTATAAATAACAATCAATTATTTAACTAAAATACGGATTCGAGTTCGACATCTTAATGGAGGCCTTAAGATGAGGAAACTCTGCAGATAATGAATTTTGGGATCCCCCTTGCGTATTCGACTCTCTTCTTGGACTATGAGATGAACAGGAAAAACCAGAAAACAACAGATTGCCGAAGCGATATCTCGCGCGAGATAGGATATCTCGTGCGAGATATGCTTGATCTGAGAACAGAAAAACGAATTTAATTAATTTTTTTAAAACCTCTCTTTTAATCTTGACGCAAGTTTAAGCCTCTTAATTTTATGTCCCCAGCGGAGTCGCCACTGTGAGCGTTGTGAAGGATTTTTGAGTCGCCACCTATATTATTCGTTTGGAAAACATAGAAAAATCATTTTTTGAAAAGAGATTTAGGTTCGGGGCTTAGATTATGAAATGGGAAGGTCAAGGAGCACCCATTCCACCCAATCCGGAGATCGGTCTTGCTAAATAAAAGAGAGGTTTTCGAAAAAGAAGAGGATTTCAAATAAAAATAAATAAAGATCCATTTAACGGGGTTAAACGGAATGTAGGATCGATTGCTTCGAGACCATCCCCATGATTTAGGGAGGCTCTAGGCCGATCCTAGATTCTATGGATTTATACCACTCTAATAATCAATTAGAAAGGGATTTAGGGATTACCTTGCGTGAGGTGATTCGGGCAGAGTTTCGACTCAAGTTTAGAATCGAATCTTGACACGGACAGAGCTTCGCCTCAGTCCTTGACTCGGATCTTGATGTTTGTTTATCAACAAGGTTGACAAACAAACTTTGAGGTGATTTTAGGGGTGATTTCACAGAAATCTTTCAGGGAGAGAAACCAGTAAAATGTGTGGGATTGTCCTCCTTTGAACCTTGGAGGTCACCAAATATTTATAGGTATTGGGGAGGTAGAGGTGGAGAGATAAAACACTCCTAGGAAGGTTCTAGACTCCAAAATCATTGGTTGGCCAGATGGATAATGTTTTATCCCGAAAAGAGGTTGAAATCGACGAGGAAACTGTCATCTGCATGCTGCAGAATGACAATATCTCGCGCGAGATACGCCATTCCGAGCGAGATATTGTGGTCTGTCGACAGTTCTGTCCTTTCCCCGTTATCTCGTATGCAGTTTAGTCCCAAACTAACGGTGGTTAGTCAAAACTTAACGAAACATGACGAAATGGTGGATTTCTACTTCTTGACTCAAAGCGAGACTTAGAGTGGTATAAATTTGATCCGTTGTGTTCAGAATGGGGTGTCTACAACCACCCAGGGAAAGCCAATAAGGTGGTTTAAGCCTTGAGTAGGAAGAAATCGAGGAACCTTAGCGACGTTGATTTCTAAGGGGGTAAGTGCATGGAATAGCATTGAGGTTCAAGCTTAGAAGTGCGAATTAAAGGGTAGTTGACTCTGCTGAGGGTTCAAGCCGACACTTTTGAACAGAATTAAGAAAGCCTAAGAAATTGACGAAGAGGCAGTAAAGATGCAAGAGAGTGTAGCTGTTGTGGGCATTTTTCAACATGGCGACATCTTCAATTGATCCTGCATATCGAGATGTCATTACACTGTAAGTATTGTTTTAATATTTACTTGTTCAATATTTCCTAATATTCCTATTCTTATTTTTCAGTAATTAAGAGAGGAATGCGGAACAATCTCCAAGCACGTTCAACAGACCTTCAAACGGCTAGGGCGACTTGGTCTCACGGAGGTTGAAGTGATAAACCAAAATGCCGAGATTATAGGAACCATATTGACTCTTTCATATCTACTTGTATTTAAGGGGAAATGGAGACGGAAAAACACATTCATGCTCATACGCACACACTCTACACATAAGCTCTTGTAATCCTCTCCATTATCTTCCAAAGTTGTAATCGTGATTATTATAGTGAAACCTTTAAGGTTGGAGACCTAACTCCCGGGATTTTTTCCAAAGAGGTTATCACCTCCAAGGTTTTCCTCGTTAACAAATCGTGGTGTCATTATCTCTTTTTCATTCTTTTGTTCCATATAATCGAATTCCATAGTTCCCTCCTTATTGTTCAATCCACACACTAAACATAGTTAAGATTCTACTTTATTGTTTTTTCTACCAAAACAATTTGGCGCCCACCGAGGGGCCTCGTGGTTTATCGGTTATTTGAAACATTTCCTAATCAAATTCACTATGTCTGCACCCCCCAATGTGTCCACCGCCGGCAAAGGTCCCGCCGTTGTTCCCACATCAGAGGTAGAACCAGCTTGTTACCACCACCTCCTCGCACCGGGTCTCGGCCCTAACTCAACCTACGAAGACTCCACAAAAGGGGGCAACGTCTTCCAATGCAGATGCCGACATCCTGGAGTATCTTGACCAGGTTGAATCAAAGGTTGGACCAAAGAAGATAACAATTCGAAGGTGTTGACCAATTCCATGATTAAGATGCAGAAAGACCAACGGCTCATCGCATCTCGGCTTGAGAATATATCACCGCCGCGTGCAAGGATTCTCAACTTTGACAACACCGAGGATCTACATTTCAGATGAATTCATTCCAATGGGCAGTCCTCCTCCGCCGACATCTTTAATGATGTCGACATCTTTGCCCTGGGGACACCCCATTGACGCCATCTTCCGCAGGATTCACCCCATTCATTCCATTTATAGACAACACTACTGTCACGACTACTACGGACGATTCTGGTTTGCTAAATAATCTTTTCAATAATAATAATTTCAATCGTATTCCTATGGCCGACCCTTTTGCAGGAAACCCACTAGCTAAACAGATGCGGGATCTCAGAGAGCCGATAATGAACGTGCCAGTGTAACTCCTCCAATTCAACCAAAGGACTCCAAAACTGTTACAATCAATCCCGGTTTGTCCCAAAGCAATTGCAAATGTCGACATCCCGAAGCGTTTCAAACCGTACCATCTATGAAGTTGTACGACGGCACCACGGACCCGCAGGAGCATGTTGCACACTATCAAGAAAAGATGGACATAATCCATATCCCGCTTCAATACGGAGGCTCGCTTATGCAGGGATTTGGGGTCCACCTTGTCCGGACCAGCTCTCAAATGGCCGATTAGGCAACCCCTAGGTTCAATTGGTTCATACGCCCGGCTCATCAACATGTTCTATAACCAATTCTCATGCGCAATGACAATTTGAAAAGTTGACAAGTGATCTCTACAATGTGACCCAGCAGCCTAATGAGACTCGAAGGATTATGTCCATCGGTTCAATAAGGAGGTGTTAGAAATTCCCAATCTTGACATGTCGATGACTACAAAAGCATTCAAAATGGGGTTGAAGAAAGATTCACAAGATTATCAAGATTTGGTAATGACTCCTTGTAAGCGGCTAGAAGAAGTCGGGAGCGGGGCATTAAGGTTCATAAGACTCGGAGGAAGATGAGCCGCGAAGATCGAAGTCGTCATCCGGGATGTCGACATATGACCATCCCGACAGAAAGACCGAATCGTCCCATCGCAGAACAACCGTCCCAATCCTTATCCGAGAATTGACACTAGCAAAATTAATTCGGTAGACGGTGAGGATGAAGATAGTGATAATGTGCCTAACATTTCGATTATTGTTTTTCCGTTGACATTTCAGTGTACTGTGCAACGGGCAACCTAGGAGACAAAGCCGATGGCCAAAGAAAACGGACAAAACCACAGGATGGCGTGACAAATCAAAATGGTGCGCTTACCATGAAGACTTTGGACACGTTATCAAGACCGCATCGCGTTAAGAAAGGAGATCGCATTACTTGCTCTCGAAAGGACATCTTAAGGAGTTGTTGGGATCCGTAAAGAAGAAGGCCGAAAATGCGTAAGCTCCTCATGAAGCCGAAAGGCCGCTTTCTCCCCAAAGATCAACAAAAGTGATCAACTTCATCGGTGGAGGCTCGGAAATATGTGGAACATCCTATTCGCCGCAAAACGACACGCTAAGGAGTCAAAAGAGGAAAAGCTGAGAGACACCCCTGTGATGTCGACACCTTGCCCGGATCCAATTACCTTTGATGAAAGTGATCGTGATAACTTGGCCGGAACCCCATCATGACGGTCCGGTTATTTCCTTGCAGTATCGCTAACCGTACAATACGACGTATTCGGTAGATGGGGGCAGCTCCGTCAATCTTATTATGTTGGGTACCCTTAAGGAAATGAACATCCCAGAATCGGAGATTGTCAAAAAGTCTTCGATTTGTGGTAGGCTTCAGTGGTGAAGTCAAAGAAACGGTGGGGGAGATAAAGCTTCCAATATACTCAAAGGGCCTCAACACCATGGAACGGTTCTGCGTAATTGATTGCGCAACATCTTACAATGTCATTCTTGGAAGACCGTGGATTCACTAATGAAGGCCGTACCCTCCACTTACCATCGTTGTGTGAAGTTTCCAACACCTTGGGGTGTCGCTAAGATTTACAAAGTGATCAACAGTGGCCAAGGAATGTTACAAAACTTCAATGAAGGCGTCTACATCTCCAAAACAAGCATAGCAATTACCGAGGAAAGTACGTGAAGTCCTGGAAGCTAGGGAGGATGATGTGAAAGAAGTATTGTTAGATCCTTCCAACCCTGGACATCAAAGTACTTATTGGCACCGACATCCCGTCGATATAGAAGAAAAGCTTGTGAACCTATTAAGAAGCGTAATAAAGAGTTTCGCTTGGAAACATGATGACATGACAGCATTAGCAAAGATGTCATCACTCACAAACTTAACGTAGATCCTAGCTTTAAACCAAAGTGCACCGTAAACATAGAAAGTTTGCGTAAACCGTAAATCGATCATCAAGGAGGAGGTAGAGCGCTTACTCAAAGCCAACATGATACGGGAGGTCGATTATCCAAGATGGTTGGCGAATGTGGTTGTGGTAGAGAAGAGAAACGGGAAATGGCGAGTTTGCGTCGACTTCACCGACTTAAATAAAGCCTCGCCCAAAAGATCCTTTCCCTTTGCCGCACATAGATTCATTAGTTGATGCCACCTCAGGTCACGAACTCCTCACTTTCATGGACGCGTCCTCGTGATTTCAACAAATTCGTATGGAACCATCCGACCAAGAGGACACCGCCTTCATAACCCCCACATGTGTATTTATTGTTATATTGCCATGCCTTTTGGACTAAAAAATGCAGAGTGCAACGTATCAAAGGCTCGTCAACAAGATGTTTAAGGATCAGATTGGGGACACAATGGAGGTATACATCGACGACATGGTAGTAAAATCCAAGAAGGCCGAGGATCACATAAGCAACCTCTCTCAAGCTTTTGACATCTTGGATTGTTTCAATATGAAACTTAATCCACTAAATGCAACTTCGGAATGAAGGCCGGCAAGTTTCGGGTTATATGGTTACTAAAAGAGGCATTGAAGCCGCCCCGTAACAAATACGCGCTATTCTCAACCTCGTCATCACCTCAATCTGTCAAGGACGTCCAAAGATTGACAGAAAAATTGCCGCACTCACTAGATTCATTTCAAAATCCTCGTATCGATGCAAACCTTTCTACGACATCTTAAGAAAGAACAAGAAGTTCCAATGGGAGGAACAACATGAAGAAGCTTTTCAGAGCTCAAAACTTACCCGTCGACACCTCCCTTATCGGGCCAAACCTCGATGGAAGAACATCTTTACATCTACCTAGCAAAGTCCGAAGGCGCTCGTAAGCGCAGCCTTGGTGACAGAACGAGATGGTAATCAAAGCAACCCATCTACTATATAAGTAAGACACTCTTAGATGCCGAGACCAGTATTCTCATTTACAAAAATTAATTTTAGCTTTGATAATCGTTTCTATTAAATTAAGGCACTATTTTGAAACACATACTATTATTGTACGCACTAACTATCCTATTAAGAATGTCATGAGAAAACCAGAGATGTCGTCGAATGGCGAAATGGTCTCGTACAATTAAGCACATACGACATCAAGTACGAGCCCGTAACCGCAATAAAATCCCAAGCCCCGGCTGATTTTGTGGCCGATTTCGGTCCAACCCTACAACAAGAGGTGGAATTGAAGTACAAAGAACTTCAAGATGATGACATCCTAAAAATTTGGACTCTCTACACGGACGGTGCTTCCAACATGAGAGGTACAGGTCTTGGAGTTGTACTAAAATCGCCACAAGGGGACATAATACCACAATCTATCGCTGCGCTTTCAAGGCTACCAACAATGAAGCAGTAGTATGAGGCTCTAATTGCAGTTTAATCGCAGCCCAAGACTTAGATGTCAAGCATATCCGGGTGTTCATGGATTCATTACTAATTGTTAATCAAGCACAACGGGTCCTACGTCGCGAAGAACGCTAAGATGACAACATATTTGGAAATTGTAAAAATTATTTCGGCCAAATTCAAAACATTTTCCTTGGAACAAATCCCACGGGAAGAAAATTCTCAAGCGTATGCTCGCAAACTTGGGTTCAGCCTTCAAAAGCTTCTCACAAACCAAGATCCCAATCATACATGTTGACATCCCAAAGAATTGACCATCTTGAGATGTTCGCCCGGATGCCGACATACTTGCTTCTCCCGCAAAGAACCTCGGGACAGCCTCCTATTATCAAATATCTCTTAGATAATACGATCCTGCCGAGGAGAAAATGCAAGAGCCTTCAGTGGTAAGAGTATCTAAATATTTACTTATTGATAATCTCTTGTTTAGAAAATCTGCCGCAGTCACTACTTAAGATGTCTAGAGGCGTATAGAGCCCATCAGTTCTCAAGGAGCCGCACGAAGGAGATTGTGGAAATCATACCGGGGCGTAAGTTTACATACTAAAGCTCTTAGAATGGGCTATTTCGGCCTACAATGAGAAAAGATGCCGTTGACTACGCAAAGAAATGTGATTCCCGTCAACGACATGGGGACATCCCGCACTGCCCACCGAACCGCTACATCCTATCCCGTCACCATGGCCTTTTATGGTTTGGGGAATGGACATAGTAGGAAAACTTCCCATAGCACCAGGGGGACGAGTATTTCTTTTGGCCATGACAGACTACTTTTCTAAATGGGTAGAGGCCGAGGCATATGTGCAAGTTCGTGACAAAGAAGTGATATCTTTTATCAAAAGGAACATATTCACTCGATTCGAATTCCATCGAGAGATAATTTGTGACAACGGCTCTCAATTCATCAAGAAGAGGACCCAAGATTTCTTGACATCTTGGGGTGTTAATATGGTGACATCTTCGCTGTTCACCCTCAAGCCAATGGACAGCAGAGTCTAGCAACAAAATAATAATCAAGCAACTTAAAAAGAGACTAAACCAGAAGAAAGGACGTTGGGCGTAAGAGTTACCAATGGTCCTATGGGCCGACAGACGACATCTAAGAATGCTACCGGTCAAACCCCTATTCACTTGTATTTGGAACTCGAATCCGTTATTCCAAAGCAGAAGTCCTTGTACCAACGGCAAGATACAGCCCATCGACATCCGAACATAACAAAGACATCTTGATACATGACCTGGATACCGTGGACGAGCTAAGGGACATGGCCAAAGTTCGCATGGCAAAGATATCGCAAAGGGTAGCCCGATCTTACAATAAAAACGTAAGGGTTAGAAGGTTTCAAGTAGGAGACTTAGTCCTACGAAAGGCATTCCAAAATACCAAGGAGCCCAATGCAGCAAGCTCGCCCCAAAATGGGAGGGACCCTACTTAATAAATGCACAAGCCGGAAAAGGAGCATATCGCCTTGCAACCTTGGATGGCCAAATGATACCGCGAAGTTGGAACGCCATTCATCTCAAAAGGTATTACATTTAAATATGATTTCCCATGAACTCATCTTTCCAGGTATGAATCGTCTTTTAATTCTTTACAACCTTTCTTTTCTCCTATGCATCTTTTTTATTATTTACAAGTTAAGATGTCGCTAATACACTTTGTGGAGAGACGTCAACCTTAGTTGGCGTCCGTTTTTAACGTGTTTCTATCTTATGAGGTATTGACACATTTACATGGGGACATATCGAATGCACGCAAGGAACAACGATTTCTCCTCCGTTAGAGACTGGCCATCTCTTCTCAAGTAAAGGTACACAATCCCTTCTAAGGTTTAAAGAGTTAATTACCTCTTTCTTAAGAAGTTAGGTTACCACACCTTCGCCCGGGAGCGCAAGTTATCTCACTAATTGAGGTGTGGGGTGGGCCTATATGGGTAAACTCATATAGCTTACCCATTCCCACTCAGTTAGATGATTGATCTTAAGTATTATTCTTACGGTTTATGGCATATACGTGTCATCTAAGTATCTACGGTTTATGACGTATACATGTCATCCTAAGTACCTATCATTTCGACATACTATCATGTCACCATATGTGCAAAACATACAAAAAATTATCCAAAAGAAACAAGCCTTGACGTGCTTGAAAACTATTAAACCATAACTAAACTAAAGCAACCATAAAGTATCCGAACTACCAACGATATAACGTGCACAAGTGTTGGACCAACCCAACACATAAAAAGATTGTCTTTAGTCCTTATGGACCCATTCTGAGACCAAATAAAAATAAAAATTGTCTTAAGGGATTCCACCCCAGTAAACATCAACAAAATACCAAGAACCAAGTTGTTTTACCTTCTTTTTGTTTAGGTGGCTTCGCCGCAGTGTTGCATCCGGTGTCACTTCTCCAACCGCCGGTGCATCCTTGACAATCGTTTCATACGGACTTGACGACACCTCGCCCGTCCGTCACCTCACTGTCAACTTGAACAGATAGCCACATTCCCTATTGATATCCCAAGCGCCACCCTTCCCTTCCCGATATTCCTTCATCATCTTCACCTTGCATTGAGAGACGGTCTTCGTTGTAGCTAGTTTGCAAGAATTCCTCACTTTTGATATCTCCTTGTTGTGGTCATCCTCACTTTTCGCCGTACTATTCAATAAGTCCTTCACTGCCCTGTTCTTGTTCTCCCACCGACTTGCTTAATTGCTCTATAGTCTTCTCATATTCCTTCACCTTATTATCTCGATGCCAACTTCTCCTTCCCGACCAAAGCGATGTCGCCTTTGGACTTCTTCTTTACCATTTCAACTTCTTTTGCCAATTCCTCCACGTACCCTACGATCGAAAGATAACATCTTGATATTACTAAATGTTATAACAACCTTTGAAACTATTCAATATCCAATTAATGGTGTCTTACCCTCGCTGTGCTCATGAATTTCTTCTTGAAATCTCCCGCCGACATTCCATCAAAGGAGTCTCCAACCTCGATCACTTCCTCTTGGCTAGCTTTTCTCTTCCTCACCCTAGAGCCAATACCAATGCTTTCATCAGAAATGTGACTCTTCTTAGGAGCAGGTGGAGGTTTCTTTTCAATCTTGACAACGGGTTCGTAGAGCGTGGCCTCAATATCATCCAGGTCAAAGTCAGACCCTGAAACTACCGGTTTGGAGACTCGCATGGACATAGAGATATTGTCAATAACGAATAACACATCAAATTGATGACAGCTTATCAAAGGTAACAAGATACCAAGCTTACCGGTGGACATAATTACGTAAGTAGAAGCCTTTATATCCTCCGGAATAGTCGACGAAGCTTCCAACAAACCTTTGGGAGACCTCTTATCGAGAGGGAGACCGAAAACTCTTCGATCTTGGCTAGAGTGTCTTTGGCGAGGTGGAAACAATTCTCCCCAATCAATATCTACATAAAAGCAAGAACAATTACAATTCAGTTTGTCTCAAGAACAGGAAGTCACAAGAGTAAGAATTTAAGTACCTCCCTTGTTCCATTGCTTCGATATCTCATCCTTTTCTCCAATCGACGTCCTATCAACAAAGAAAAATCTATTCTTCCATCCCCTATCACTGGAGGATGTGGTGCTCATCAAAGGATTTCTACCTGATTTCTTTCTAAAAAGGTACCTTTTGGAACCAAAAAGTTGAAGATCATAGGAATAGGCAATTTCGGGAAGCCCTAGGTTTAGTCCGTTTTCTCGGTTTACTTTGAGGACAAAAGCAAAAACTCGCCAGGCCATTGGCATAAGTTGAGCATAAGCCGGTTGAGTTTTTCGAAAGAACTCAGAACTAACAAACGCTGGAAAAGGGTAACTAAACCCTAGAAGGAAGGGATATTCGAAGAAACAGATTCATTTGAGGGAAATATGGTCAGACCTAAGTTTTATGGAAAAGGGATGAAAAATTGCACCACTTGGGAAGCAACATTGTTATTTTATGGACTCTATTTGAGAATCGTTGAACAAACAAGTTTCTTCAGCTGGTTTAGTGAGAAGATTTCCGCAAACAAAATCGTCGAGATTAATCTCTACGGGACCTTGTGGGGATGACGATTTCTTGGGTTTGGACGCAGACAACCTAGTTTTACCCATGGTTGACAAAGCAAAAAGAGAAAAATAAACAAAGGAAGAAGGTGAGAGCTGGAGGAATTTTACCTTGGAGATGAACGGCGCCGTGGGCCAACGGAGGTGAAAAGAAGCTTTGAGAAGATTAATTTATCCTCTCAAGCGGTTAATAAAAAGAAAAAGAATTCCTTTTCAAAAATAACTCTTCTCCCCAACCGTCCATTTCAACGCCACGTCTTCCAAAACGTCCCATCGAGCAGAGCGGACAGTTGGACCATTAATTCAAAAGAAAAAACATTTTGCCTCTTCAGTTGCCAACATAGTCAAATGTTTTTGGGGACAAATTGTTGTGGGCATTTTTCAACATGGCGACATCTTCAATTGATCCTGCATATCGAGATGTCATTACACTGTAAGTATTATTTTAATATTTACTTGTTCAATATTTCCTAATATTCCTATTCTTATTTTTCAATTAAGAGAGGAATGCGGAACAATCTCCAAGCACGTTCAACGAGACCTTCAAACGGCTAGGGCGACTTGGTCTCACGGAGGTTGAAGTGATAAACCAAAATGCCGAGATTATAGGAACCATATTGACTCTTTCATATCTACTTGTATTTAAGGGGAAATGGAGACGGAAAAACACATTCATGCTCATACGCACACACTCTACACATAAGCTCTTGTAATCCTCTCCATTATCTTCCAAAGTTGTAATCGTGATTATTATAGTGAAACCTTTAAGGTTGGAGACCTAACTCCCGGGGTTTTTTCCAAAGAGGTTATCACCTCCAAGGTTTTCCTCGTTAACAAATCGTGGTGTCATTATCTCTTTTTCATTCTTTTGTTCCATATAATCGAATTCCATAGTTCCCTCCTTATTGTTCAATCCACACACTAAACATAGTTAAGATTCTACTTTATTATTTTTTCTACCAAAACAGTAGCCAAGGGAAAGTTAAGTCCACGATATGTGGGACCGTTCGAGATCCTTGACAAGATTGGGGAAGTGGCCTATAGATTGGCACTACCTCCGGTATTAGCTGGAGTGCATAATGTGTTCCATGTCTCCATGCTAAGGAAGTATATTCACGATCCGAGTCACGTGATCGAGTACAAACAGCTAAGAGTCCGTGCTGATTTGACTTATGATGAAAGGCCGATCAAGATCGTCGACAGAAAAGACGAGAATGTGAGGAAGCGGTTGGTTCCTTATGTGAAAGTACAGTGGAGCAACCATACCGAAAGGGGAGCAACTTGAGAAATAGAAAGCGAGATGCGTGAATTGTATCCCGACCTGTTTTCAAGCTAAGGTACGTTAAGTTTGGGGACAAACTTCTTTTAAGGGGGTAAGAATGTAAGAACCCAAAAATTTTAGACCTTTAATTTAATTATTTTATCAGAAAAATTAATTAATGTAATTATAATTATAAATTAACTTTTAATAAGTGGGCTATTAAAAGTTAATTGAATGGGTTAGATGAGTTAAATCAAGTTGGGCTAGGTAAGTGGGATTGTGCATAAAAAGGGCCAAGGAGGTTAATACCCTAATATAAATACCAAAACCCTTCCTAAAATTTTCATAACTCTCATTAATTACCAAAGAGAAAACAAAAAACAAAAAAAAAATTTAAAACCCTAGGAGGGGCGGCGGCTGAGCAGAGGAGAAGGGAAGAAGCCAGATTTCTTGACCTTCTTTGGTCAATCTTTCTTAACCACAATCAAGGTAATGTAAAACCCTAAATTCTAGTTTTTGTTTCATTCAATTCGGAGTAATATTGAATTAGTTATGAATTTTTGAAGATTTAAAATTATGTTTGTTCTTGGATGATCATTCTTAGGATTTTAAATGTTCAATCTTGGGGTTAATTGATAACTTGAGGATTGAATGATGGGGAATTGAATGTTATAATAATATAATCATAACCCAAAATTCTTCTTGAATATAGAATAAAAAGAATCTAGATTTAAACAATTAATGTGTTAAAGAATTGTTTGATTAAGGAGTAAATGAATTAAATTATTGAGTTAATGTTAAAAAGTAAAAAGAAAAAAAAAATCAAAACAATGAATTTAGAACCTGTTAGGTTCGGCTGAATGGCCTAGGTATGATTAGGTATATTTTTGTTTAATTCGTTAAGCTTTTGGGTTAGTTTAAAGGATTACAATTAAGTTTCCAACTGAAAAAGGGCTAAATTGAATAGTTATAAGTTGAAACCATTAGAATTCTAACTGTACAGTCAGGAATTAGATGGAGAACTTAACTGAAGGACTAAACTGTAAAGTTCAAAACTGCAGGAGGACCAAACTGTAATTAATTGAAAGTTGAGGGACTATTCTGTAATTAATTGAAAGTCAAGGGACTAATTCATAATTATCTAAAAGTTGAAGGACCATTTTGCAAATATTTAATAGTTGAGGGACTGATTTGCAAATACTCATAAGTTAAGGGACTGTTTTGCAAATACTTAAAAGATGGAGGACCTTTTTGTAATTAATCAAAATTAGAAGGGCTCAAGTAGAAATCCTAAAAGAGGAAAGTTTGCTTTAAGGTTAAGAATTATGAAAAGAATAGAAAAGAGGACAACCTTAAATAAAAACAACCTATAAATAGGAAAATACAACTTCAAGAATAATGAAATTCCCAATGATGGAAAGTTCCAAAACTAGAGACTTTACCAAACTTAGAAGATTACTAAATAAAGAAAGAAAAGAAGTTAAATTATAACGCATGAATTTTAACTAAGTAGAGATAGTTAACGACAAATGTGAGATACTAAGTTACTCTTTCGTGGTTGTAGATACGCACGGGAAGAGCTGCCCAAGAAGTTAGACCAAGGTAAGGGATTACGCTCCTTAGCATTTGATTGTTTCATATCCTTTGTGTTAGGATTCTAAAAGTTTCATAAAGTATATGCTACCAAGTGGCCGGTAGTGATTTGTATTTCCTCGTTATGAACGTCCTTGGAATATCTTACCATTGATGCGTTTTGTTCAATGTATATCTATGTAAATTGAAATTGACTTATGTGTTCTCGTACTATGAACACTATGTATATATGATGTTAAATTGTCCAATTGTTAAGGACTTTATATGTTTGGGGTCGTTACATTGAAATGACCTAAGGACTTTATATGTTTGGGGTCGTTACATTGAAATGACCTAATGAATTTTTATGTTTGGGGTCGTTACATTGAAATGACCTAAGGCCTAAACAGATTGAAATGGTCTCAAAGTTAAATAAATTGGTCTAGACAGATTGAAATGACCTTCACTATAGAAGGAAGTGATCTAAATTCTATAGATGTGATTATCATGATGCATCAGAATAAGGGGGCGCTTTGATAATAGCGTAAGAGAACCTTATTCAACGATTGCCTGAAAAGGTGTATCGGAGTCGCCTAGATGAAAGATGCAAAAGTACTTGGAATTGACGGACAAGTGTGTGTAAAGTTCCATTTGTTATTTGTAAAAGTGCCACTACTTATTATTTGAAAAAGTATCCTTCTTTGACATTCTCAGTACCTAAACTATTTATTGTACCTGCTATCCTTTCATTGAAATATTGTTAATCTTCGTTCGTTTCGGTCGTCTCTTCTTAGAAACCGAAGAGACCCTGTATGAACTTACTGAGCTTTGTTCGCTCACCCTTTCATATTCTTTCCCCTCCCAGGTAATAAATGATTGGAGTGGATTGGCTGCGGGTTGATGGATTAGCGGCTTTTGGAAGTTCAAATAATCATTTTAGAATATTAAGTATTGTGAGCTAGTGGTTGTACTAGCCGTAGATATTGTTACCGTTTTCAGCATTTAAGTTTATTACAAATAGTGGTTAGTATTTTGAATTATGGTTTTAGTAGCCGTTGGAGGCTATTCTACTATTAAATTAAGTATTATTATTATGTATGAAATTTTGGGTCGTTACAACTATTTCTTCCATTCATTCTCTATCCTATTTTACTTTTCATAGTGATAATGGTTGTGCCATGGGTTGGTGGTGGTAACTTTAAGAAAAGGATGGCATAATTGAAAAAAACTAAACATCATTAGGAAAGAAAAAGAATGTTTAGTGTTAATTAAAGGAATATAGATGACCTACTCCTTCTGTCACATCCTGTTGGACTTTGGTAGGCTTCTCAAGAACTTAACAGAAATCTTAACTGAAAATGTAACGGAGTTTGGAGAATAAGAGACAAGTCGAGTCTTGTAATAAATATAATCTCCGTAAGAAGTTATTGCCCCGCACAGGTGCTTACGGTTTAAATGGCAATCTTCTAGTAAGATAAAACGACTTTACTATTAGTTATAAGGAGCACTCCAATATAACTAATCTAACGAACAAAAGATTGTTTAGAACTTTGGACTTGAAAGGAAGAATGCAACAATATGCCAATGATTTGGGTATGTTAATCTATCTTACTAGAGGGTAGGAATGCTCAAATGACTGTGTGAATCTATTGAAATTCGGAGGGGAAGTATATAAAGAGAGTTAAGGGGTTTGTGTCTTTTCCTTGAAAAGGCACAATTTTCTATTTGAATTGGCACCTGTTCAGGATCTGCTCGGCCGAGTCAAGGGACTCGCTCGGCCGAGCACCAAGCTGCACGGCCGAGTCAATAGACTCGCACGGCCGTGTAATTCACACTGCTCGGCCGAGCAGACATATGCCTCGCCCGAGCAAACTTGTCCAGAGACTTTGGCCAATTTCTGTGCTCTGCTCGGCCGAGTCAAGGACTCTGCTCAGCCGAGCACTTCAAAACACCCTTTAACTAACTTTCATTAAGTTACAAAACTTTGTCATTAATTTCTCATTCACCCGGAAATGGTTTTTGAGACATTAAATGAGTTATATAATCTACAACAAATGTAGATTACCATTTGTAACTAGTTTCGTTAACAAATAACGAACTTTCGTTAGAAACCTAGGTCAACGTTAAGTCAAACTTAACTTTCCGTTACCCATTTCCAACAATCCCCCACATGAATGACAATTAATGCATGAATGCAATTTCGTCCAAAGTTCCGACAAACTATTATTACATCGGGATAGATAGCTTGTGGCCTTGAATCCTCCCTAGTGAAATATTATCGGATATACTAGCCATTTGGTAGCGAGTCGCTTTGAACCAGTGACTGTCGGATGTATACCAAGACAATAATACTCACATAATAACAGCTCTAACAATTGTTGTTCTCACGTTTTGTCCATTTCGACCCTGGATCGTATCTCATTCATAAGCATTCATTTAGAGGCGGCCTAATTACCTCTCGCTTATATAGGTGATTCTCACTATAAGGAGTATCATGCACTACTCCACCCGTAGGTATAGAAATCATTAAAAGTTTTCTCAACTTATCCTTACCACCGCCGTACGTGCTTGTACTTGGATGTTCTGGGAATGAGTATTCAACATCTCCAGGTTAATAAACCGAGTTGTTGTTTCCAAGTAACTCTACTAGAACTTATAACTTGGTTGTCTCATTGAACCAAGGGCCTGGGATCTCCATTTCTCAAGGTTGAGTGTCCGCTATAAGTTCTTTTGTTGTGGGTTTTAAACCCATTCCCCTTAACAGTTTATACAATTGATCTCGATTTATACCTTTGGTAAACTGATCTGCTAAGTTATCACATGATTTTACATAATCAATAGTGATAACGCCATTCTTGATCAACTGTCTAATGGTATTGTGTCTACGACGAATATGTCTAGACTTACCATTGTACATACTATTATGTGCCCTTCCTATTGCTGATTGATTATCACAATGTATCATAACAGCAGGCACGGGTTTACTCCAACAAGGAATATCCTCCAAGAAATTCTTAAGCCATTCTGCTTCTTCTCCAGCTTTATCCAAAGCTATAAACTCAGATTCCATTGTGGATCTGGCTATACACGTTTGTTTGGAGGATTTTCATGACACTGCTCCTCCACCTATTGTGAATACATATCCACTCGTGGACTTAGAGTCTTTCGTGTCTGATATCCAATTTGCATCACAGTATCCTTCTAATACTGTTGGATATCTCTTATAAAGTATACCATGATTCATAGTGTACTTTAAATATCTTAGTACTCTAATTAGTGCTTTCCAATGATCAGTACTAGGATTACTTGTGAACCTACTTAGTTTGCTCACTGAATATGCAATGTCTGGACGTGTACAATTCGTTAAGTACATTAGACTGCCAATTACTCTTGCATATTCCAGTTGAGAAACTGGTTCCCCTTTGTTCTTGGCTAAATGTTGAGCCAAGTCTACCGGTGTCTTAGCCGGAGGGTCATCAAAGATATTGAATTTCCGAAGAACATTCTCTAGGTAATGGGATTGTGAAAGAACTAATCCTTCAGATGTTCTAGAGATCTTTATCCCTAATATTACATCAGCTAATCCCTTGTCTTTCATGTCAAAGTTCGTCTTTAACAGGCCTTTGGTATTCATGATCAAATCATGACTACTTCCCATTATGAGTATATCATCTACGTAGAGACAAACTATTACAAATGATTCAGATGATCCTTTGATGTAGACACATTTGTCACATTCATTAATCTTGAATCCATTTGACAGCATAGTTCGGTCAAACTTTTCATGCCATTGTTTAGGTGCTTGTTTTAGTCCGTACAATGACTTTACAAGTTTACACACCTTCTTTTCTTTACCAGGAACAATGAACCCTTCGGGTTGTTCCAAATAAATTTCTTCGTCTAACTCTCCATTTAGGAAAGCTGTCTTCACATCCATTTGGTGTATCTCAAGATTATGCACTGCTGCAATAGCTATGAGAACACGAATAGATGTGATCCTTGTGACATGGGAGTATGTATCGAAGAAATCATATCCCTCTTTCTGTCTAAAGCCCTTGGCAACTAGCCTAGCTTTGTACTTTTCGATTGATCCATCCGCCTTATACTTCCGTTTAAGGATCCATTTGCAACCTAATGGTTTGCAACCTGGAGGGAGATCAACTAATTCCCAAGTATTGTTGAGCATTATGGATTCTATTTCACTGTTAATAGCCTCTTTCCAGAATGAATTATCCGGACCGGATAAGGCCTCTTTAACAGTTGCTGGTTCATTTTCTAACATGTAAGATAAAAAATCAGGACCAAAAGACTTTTCCACTCTTGCCCTTTTGCTACGTCTCGGTTCTTCATCTTCTATTTGAGAATGACCGGTTGTAGATTCATGTGTTCTCTTATTAGAACCTATATCTTTCCTGTCCTTAGCCGGAAAGATGTTTTCAAAGAATACCGCATTCCTTGATTCTATAGTAGTTCCTACATGCATATCACGAATGTCCGATTTGTGCACTATAAAACGATAGGCACTACTATTATTGGCATATCCAATAAAAACAGAGTCAATGGTCTTTGGACCAATCTTGACTTGTTTCGACTTAGGTACTTCAACCTTGGCCAAACACCCCCACACTTTAAGGTATTTAAAACATGGCCTACGATTATGCCACAATTCATAGGGTGTTTTATCAATACCTTTCTTGGGTATTTTATTAAGAACATAATTAGAAGTGAGTATTGCTTCCCCCCACAAGTTGTCGGGTAAGCCTGAACTTATCAAAAGCGCGTTCATCATCTCCTTGAGAGTACGGTTTTTGCATTCAGCAACTCCATTAGATTGAGGGGTATATGGAGCCGTTGTTTGATGAATTATGCCGGATTCCCAACATAGTCCTTCAAACGGTGCTTCATATTCTCCACCTCTATCACTTCTAATTTTCTTAATCTTCAAGTTAAGTTGATTTTCAACTTCTTTCTTATAAGTCTCAAAAGCCACTAAGGCTTCATCCTTACTTCTTAAGAGATAGACATAACAAAATTTTGTGCAATCATCTATAAATGTAATGAAGTACTTTTTACCTCCTCGAGTTTGCACAAGTTTTAAATCACATATGTCGGTGTGAATTAACTCGAGAGGAGTTGTGTTTCTTTGTATTGCATTAAATGGCGACTTCGTCATTTTTGCCTCAACACAAACTTCGCACCTATTAGTCGAGTCGGATTTAGTCATTTGGATTAAATCTTGTCTTGCTAATTTCTTAATGGTGTCGAGGTTTACATGTCCTAATCTATCATGCCATAAATTAGAACTTTCCGACAAGTAAACATAAGAAACACAATTTTTATTCATCGCACCTCGGCGGATTACAGTCATTACATTCATCTTGAAAAGACCCTCTTCGAGGTAACCCTTTCCAAGAAATTAACCATTCTTGGTTAGTACAAATTTGTCGGATTCAAATACTAGTCTAAAATCGGCCTTACTAAGCAAAGCGCCAGACACTAAATTTTTACGGATGTCTGGAACATGCAGCACATCCAACAAGGTTACTTCTTTTCCGGAAGTCATCTTCAATATCACGTTTCCAATGCCTTGAACATCGGACGTTGCAGAATTTCCCATGTAGAGCTTTCTTCCGGAGATGGAAGTATAGGAGGAGAAACTCTCCTTGTTACCACAAATATGGCGGGTAGCACCGGTATCTATCCACCAAGCTTTTGGATTCTCCTCCAAATTTGCAATGTTGGCCTCAAAGATCATCGCTGCAAAGTCTAGGTCCATGTGGTCAACATTATTCGCCTCTTTCTTCGGAAGACGACAGTCCTTTGCTAAGTGGCCCGGTTTGCCACAATTATAGCACGGCCCTTTGAACTTCTTAGAGCCCTTCTTCTTCCCTTTCTTAGCATTTCCGGCAGTTTCGGAATGCTTTCTCTTTGTGCCACTTGTGCTAGCCTCGGCGAGATTGACCTTAGCCTCCATCTTTCCCTTAGAAACCTTGGCCTCGTTGATTCTATTGTTCTCTTCTATTTGAAGACGAACAACAATGTCTTCCAAGGACATCTCCTTGCGTTTATGCTTGAGATAGTTCTTGAAATCCTTCCACGAAGGCGGCAACTTTTCAATGATAGAGGCCACCTTGAATGGATCATTCATGATCATCCCCTCGGCATCAAGCCCATGTAGAATGATTTGGAATTCATCTACTTGAGTTGTTACCGATTTGGAATCGACCATCATGAAGTCAAGATACTTATCGACGACAAATTTCTTTGACCCGGCGTCTTCGATCTTGTACTTTCTTTCCAAGGTGTTCCACAACGCCTTGGCTAACTCGACGGTACTGTACACATTGTATAGTGCATCGTCAAGTCCATTCAGGATGTAATTCTTACATAAAAAATTACCGTGAGCCCAAGCCTCCTTGGCCATTTGCCTTTGGGGGTCGGGATCACCATTTTCCACCGCCGGAGAATCTTTCTTTAAGAAGCGGTGCAAGCTTAGGGTGGTCAAGTAGAATAGCATTTTCTGTTGCCATCTCTTGAAATCCACACCAGTGAATTTCGCGGGTTTCTCACCATGACCGAGGTGATGTGGTGTAGGAGCGGGTGCAACATGGTTGAATGTAGCGTCACCTTGAGAAGGAGGCGTGACATTCCCTTGACTGGATGAGGAGACGTCTTTCTCATTTGCCATCTTTTGAAGATCTTGAAGAAGCATAAATAACTTCTTACGATTGTTGGACTTTGGTAGGCTTCTCAAGAACTTAACAGAAATCTTAACAGAAAATGTAACGGAGATTGGAGAATTAGAGACAAGTCGAGTCTTGTATTAAATACAATCTCCGTAAGAAGTTATTGTCCCGCACAGGTGCTTACGGTTTAAATGGCAATCTTCTAGTAAGATAAAGCGACTTTACTATTAGTTATAAGGAGCACTCCAATATAACTAATCTAACGAACAAAAGATTGTTTAGAACTTTGGACTTGAAAGGAAGAATGCAACAATATGCCAATGATTTGGGTATGTTAATCTATCTTACTAGAGGGTAGGAATGCTCAAATGACTGTGTGAATCTATTGAAATTCGGAGGGGAAGTATATAAAGAGAGTTAAGGGGTTTGTGTCTTTTCCCTTGAAAAGGCACAACTTTCTGTTTGAATTGGCACTTGTTCAGGATCTGCTCGCCCGAGTCAAGGTACTCGCTCGACCGAGCACCAAGCTGCACGGCCGAGTCAATAGACTCGCACGGCCGTGTAATTCACACTGCTCGGTCGAGCAGACATATGCCTCGCCCGAGCAAACTTGTCCAGAGACTTTGGCCAATTTCTGTGCTCTGCTCGGCCGAGCACTTCAAAACACCCTTTAACTAACTTTCGTTAAGTTACAAACTTTGTCATTAATTTCTCATTCACCCGGAAATGGTTTTTGAGACATTAAATGAGTTATATAATCTACAACAAATGTAGATTACCATTTGTAACTAGTTTCGTTAACAAATAACGAACTTTCGTTAGAAACCTAGGTCAACGTTAAGTCAAACTTAACTTTCCGTTACCCATTTTCAACACATCCGACTTATTTTAATTTGTCATTTTGATCATTTCACTTGAATTAACGTGTCAAAATGACAACACTTGAATTAACGTGTCAAAATGACAAGTTTATATTATCGTAAAATCTAGGGAGAAACGCGTTTCTCCATAAGTTATGGAGAAACGGGTTATGGGTATCCAGAACCTTTTGAAAGGATATCCAGAAATTTTTTGTATTGGCCATGACCTTGTCCCATGGTTACTCGGATATCGCCTTCAAAGGTTCTGGATATCCAGAACCCTTTGAAAGGATATCCAGAAGCTTATGAAAGTGATATCCAGAAACTTTCAAATGTATATCCAAAAACTTTCAAAATGTTTCTGGATATTCATTTGATGGTTTCTGGATATACATTTGAAGGTTTCTGGATATCCAGAAACCTTCAATAAGCAATTTCTGATCTTGGCCTTAGATTTGGCTTCAAATCTATTTTTTCTGGATATCCGCCCAAAGGCTTCTGGATATCCGTTCCAAAGCTTCTGGATATCCAGAACCCTTTGAGACTGATATCCAGAAATTTTCTTCTGGTTATCAAACGTATAGCTTCTGGCTATTAAAAACGCGTTTCTCCATAGTTATGGAGAAACGCGTTTCTCAGCAGACCTACTCTTATATTATTTTATATTCAATGTTATTCACTTATAATACTTACAACAACAATACCCTTACTATTTTTTCCACCCATTCACTCTCCTATTTTACTCTTCATACTCACAACACCTCCTAAACTCATTCTCTCTCATTTTATTATAATATTATTTCTTAATCTTCGTGACGGAAGAGAAAATTTTAAGTAGGGTGGGAGTATATCTAAATAATTAAGCAATATTAACGACTGAAAAATTAAAATGACATACGTTCAGAAGTTTTAATTTGTAAGTGCTTTGTTGGATTCAAAATTAGATTCAATTCAAGAACATCAACATAAATAATTTTATTTCTAAGAAATCAATGATTTTTATAATTCACACCTTATATTCTCATTTAAAACGCTATAGTATTTTTATATTTCTCTTATAGAAATAAAAAATTTCAGGGTCAAAGTTAATTTTCAGGGTCAAAGTTGCCATAAATTATTTTCTTTTAAGAACTATAGACACAAAGATGCTAAACACAATAATTAATCGAGAGTTGATCTTTTTTTTTTTTAAACATAAAGAGTATTCTGATTAGAATACAAATTATCTATGGTTTAATTAGTTTGAAGAATTACAGAAAGACTTTATTGAAAATTGAAAGTAGGTAGAATATTCCTTAAAATTAAATTAGATAGAATATTGACAAACATTAAATTATACCAATTTGAAAATCTAACACTAAGGGCTCGTTTGATAGGCCGATAGGATTAGCCTGTGTTAATAGTGTGTTAATAGTGAGGAATTATTAATCAGAGAATTAATAACACCACCCTTTTCTTGGGGATTAATATGAAGGGGTTAGAGGGGATAAGAGTGGATAAGAAGCTTATCCGAGTTGTACCCAGGATTATTACTCCCATTGCATTTAGCCTACCAAACACCAAAATTATTGGACTAATAATCATATCCAACTCTAATCAGGCTACCAAACGACCCCTAAGTTTGTTATATACAAAGCACATGCATGCTATAACAATGGGTAGGTGACCACACAAAAAATATAAATTATTCAATTTTATTTGCAAAATGAAAGCAGTGCAGACCTATAATTGAAGGAGATTAAAAGTTTTGTACCATTTTATATATTACACCATGTATTATTAGTGATTTAATGACTTAAAAATATTAGAGATAACATTCTAATGAAATTATCCACACATATAAAATATTGGATCAATAGTAATATAAGAAGTGATATTAAAATGGTAAAAAGAAAATTCCACACATCTACTTCAATCGTGAATAGTGTTTTAAATAATTATTTTATTATTAATTTTACATTGTTTTTTTAAATAAGCGTGTAAAATCAAAACTGACAATCTAAAAAATTAAAATGGAGGGAGTAAATTTATTTTCAGCTGGCAAAGAATCACTTAATCTCTCTGTCCTATCTTAAATTGAACTAGTTTATTCAATATGGTGATTACGGAAAAGTAAGATAGACAAGAAAATGAATGGATGAAATAGTAAATTAATGGGTGTTGTGATTACAAAATTATAAAATAGAATGAGTGAAAAAAATAATTTTTTTTTAATTATTTTGAATGATCTGATTTGAGATAAAACAGAAGAAAATAAAAACAAATAATTATTGAGTTAAGGTGAGACGGGAAATATATTCCACCGAAAGACCGAAACGATGGACTCACGCGGTGTCAGTTGTCTTCTGTGTCTACTGGTGTGAAACGCATGTTTATTGGTTACGTACATAAGGTCCACGGTGTTCACATTTTCGGAGGAAAATTGGGAAAGAAAGCATCACAATATTTTATTTTGTGCTGACAATCAGTTTTATGATTCATCTTCTTCATTTAATGGAGTAGATTTTGCTTTCAAAATTGGACTGTGTTATTCAATTTAAGTACTCTAATAACGAATCTAGGATTTTTCATAAGTTTCGTAACTTATATTTCATTTTTTTACTCCATAACTTAGTTATTTAGAAAATACCGAATTGTAAAATATATATATATATATATATATATATATATATATATATATATATATATATATATATACTCCCTTCGTCCCGGAACAATCTTCACACTTTTCCTTTTGGGCGTCCCAAAACTTACTTCACACATTTAAAATTTACCTAAAATGGAAAGGAATCTTTACTATTTCCTTCACTCATTCTCTCTCCTACATTATTTTAATACTCACAACACCATTATAATTTACTATTCTCTCCACTCATTCTCTCTCCTATTTTATTTTCACACTCACAACACTTTCAATATAATACTCCCTCCTTAAAATCAGTGCAAACAGTGTTTCTGAATTATGTTCCGGGACGGAGGGAGTATATATAATAGGTATTTTTTCCTTGAAGAAAAGAGGGGGGGGGAGAGTATTTATTTTTACACTAAAATCTCTAAATTTACAAAATAAATAGAACAATATACACTAGTATATGAATTTTGCCTATTTGTTCTATAGGGGAGTAATTTGGGGATAAGTATCCAATTTTTGATTAAAATAAATATTTATTTTAGAACATATGTAATGTAGTAATTTATTCAAAATAAAAATAAATAAAATAAATACGCTCTGAAAACGTGAGTTTTGTGGGAACATTATTATGTTTCCTTATTTCAAAAGACTTCTATATGGTAAGAAGATTTTGGGACTTTCATGGAGATTTATAAGTATCTTAATTTTATTAAGAGATTGTAATTATGTAAATATCTTTTATTTATGTACATAGTTTTATATTAGGACTAACCTACTAATATTTGATTTCCTTGTGAGTGTGTTATATGTTTTCATATAGAAAGGAATCTCACAAAGGAAGAAGTCGATTGCATGAAGATCTTCTCCAAGGTGCTCTATAAATGCGAGGCTTTCAGCACAAAGAGAAGTTACATAATTTACGAGAGAAAATCACATTCTTCATAGTCATTCGACATTGTTGCTTTAGGTTGTGAGCTTACATCCGTAACTCACATCTAGGTTTTTATAAAGTTCTCTTGTTTTACTTCTGATTGAATAAGTCCTACTTGGGAAAGGGGAGTTGTTCATATCATAGAAGGTGATTAGAACTTGTTTAGTATTTTCATATTTTAGTTTTTCACTTATTTGTTTTTGTAAGAAACATAAGTTTTTATAGTGAAAAGGTTTTGGGCGTAAGCCTAGTTTGTCGATCACACAGATCGCAAGCGTATATAACTCTTGAGTTATTGCATTTTATTTACTTTTATTTACTTTATTCCGCCGCATTATACTCGTGGATGTGTGGACAGTTGTGAGACACATCTCGTACTCACATCCTTTGCCTATTGCGTGATCCAAGTTTCCTAGCTACACGAAACTTTCAATTGGTATCGAGCCAACTCTCGATATATTACCGAGTGTCGATCCGTAAAGTGTAGTCATTATGGAATGCCAAAATCACCAAAATAGGCCTCCGTCTCGATGGCACAAATTATTCTCTTTGGAAGTCTAAGATGCGAAATTACATCAAAAGTATTGATGAAAGAGCTTGGATGTGCATTCTTGTTGCATGGCAACCTCCTACCGTGGAGAAAAAGCCATCTTCCGGTGTTGGTGAGTCCTTCTTTGAAAGAAAACCCGAAGAACAATGGACTCTTGATGAAATACAAGCCGCAAATTACAATTCAAAAGCCATGGGTGCTATTTCCACCATGTTTACGGGAATATGTACAAGCTTATAACAAATGAAAGTATAGCCAAATCGCTTGGGATATCTTGCAAACTCAATGTGAGGAGCACCAAGTGTGAAGGCTACCAGGCTTAGGATTTTAATGGATAGGTTTGAGTTACTTCGAATGGAAGAAACCGAGGATATTGTGTCATATGCCGCTAAGATTCATGAGATTTCAAATGAATGCACAAGTCTAGGAGAATCAATCTCCAATGCAAGACTTGTTAGTAAGATTCTAAGGACCTTGCCCGAGAGGTTTAACATTAAAGTAGCCGTGATTGAAGAAACAAAGGACACAAATACCGTAGGTCTTGACACCATCATAGGAATCTTGACCGTGTTTGAGCTTAACCTTGAGGCTCAGAAGAAAAACAAAACACACGCCTT
The DNA here is from genome assembly GCA_022495995.1 of Adenophora triphylla var. japonica. Lineage (NCBI taxonomy): Eukaryota > Viridiplantae > Streptophyta > Magnoliopsida > Asterales > Campanulaceae > Adenophora > Adenophora triphylla. Next base: position 70,803 of record JAFEMH010005009.1, on the reverse strand, counting down.
GCTCTCAAAAGTGCCGCCGCATTACCAAGAGAGCTTGTGGAATTATCCTCCGAGATTGACAAGTCAAATCTTGAAGATGAGGATGTTGCTTTTATTTCAAAGAAATTCGGTTCTATACCGAAAAATAGAAGGATGAGCAAATTTCCCAATAGACCTACTTCCAAGATCGCCGAAAAGCCAAAACCTAGCACCGACACCGGATTCAAGAAACCAAGTTTTGAAAATAAATCATCTCGAATCCGTCCAATGTAGGGCATGTCGTGGATTTGGTCATTATGCCAATGAGTGTGCTAATACACTTAAAAAGAAGGGAATGAGCTTAATCTGCTACCCTTAGTGACGGTGAGGATGAGGAAGAAGAAGTGGCTAACATGTCTGTCTTAAATTGCCATTCTGTGTTTAATGCTTTTTCAGCAGATATAGAAGAATATACTCTTGAACAACCCTTGGATGTGGACTCGGTTGTGTACACATCCGGTGTCACATCTCGGACTGGAGCCGAACTGTTTCTCGTAAAAGGAGATTCAGATGATGAAGATGAAGAAAGAGACATTCCCTATGAGGAACTCTTTGCCACATACAAGGAGCCGCATACAGATTGGATGAAAAGATTGGACAAAATTGAGGTACTTGTTAAGGTAAACAAATCTCTGTCGATAAATTGGCTGCTTGTGAAGATGAAAAGCCGTACTTTCAAAAGAAAATGATGCTCAAAAGGATACCATTGCAAGACTTGAAGTCCTTGTGACCAAAAGAGAAGTTGACCTTGAAAAATTTAAGAATGAATGTGAAAAAGCTGATAATACTTTCACTAAGTTAAACAAAAGTAAAATGAAAATGGAAGAAGCTTTTTCCATGGGTCAACGTGACAAAATTGGTATAGGTTTTGAAAATAATTTTGTAAAGGAGGGATATGAGGGTTCTACCTCTAAAAGTGTGAAAAAACAAGCTTTTAAAGAAAAAGTCATTCTGAGTGAGAAGAGACCAAGGAAGAGGCATTACATTTGTCATTACTGCCTAGCTCCTGGTCACATTAGACCCTTCGTTACAAACTCAAGGCCGATAAAAATCTGGTAATTTCAAACAGCCTCAGATGTGTGAGAAGATGTATGCACATCCTAACACACATCCAAATAATCTGAGACCTCTCGCAACCCAAAAAGAAAAATGTTAAACAGTGGGTGGCCAAACCAATTACCACCTGTAATGTTGTCTACTCTTCCCTCAAGAGTACCGTCTCTCGGCTCTTGGTATTTTGATAGTGGATGCTCTAGGCACATGATCGGTAACCAAGCTGTCCTTCTTGACTATGAAATAATAAATGGAGGGAAAGTAAATTTTGGTGGAGGTGCTCAAGGAAAGATTGTTGGGAAAGGAACCCTAGATGTCAAGGGTCTCCCAAAATTGCACAATGTGTACCATGTGGAAGGCTTGAAAGCCAACCTAATAAGCATCACCAACCGTGTGATGATGACCTATTTGTGAAGTTTGATAAGCACTTGTGTGAAGTATTTGATAAGGATAATAAATGTGTGTTTACCGGTCCTAGATCTGGCCGATAATTGTTACCAATTTGGTGACAATCTTTCTTGCCTAAGCTCAAAAACTAATGATGTCAATCTGTGGCACCAAAAATTAGGGCATGCTAGCCGTAGAACTCGGGAAGAACTTCAAAGGTTTGAAGCCATTAAAGACCTCCCTAAACCGAACTTCAAGAACCCCGATGTCCGTGGTTCATGTCAAAAGGGAAAACAAACAAAAGCATCACATAAAAAGGTCCAACAATGCTCCACAACTAGATGTTTGGAGATGATTCACACCGATTTAATGGGACCTATTGAAGTAGAAAGCTTTGGTAGGAAAAAGTATGCCTTTGTGTGTGTTGATGATTATTCTAGGTACACTTGGGTAATGTTCTTAAGAGAAAAGTCGAAACAATTGGAGAATTCAAGAATTGGTACAAAAGAGTTAGAAATCTTTATGGTCTTAAGACTGTGAGGATTAGGTCCGACCATGGTACCGAATATGAGAATCAAATGTTCACCAATTTTTGCAATTCTAAGGGAATCACTCATGAGTTTTCTCGCACCAATCACCCCACAAAGAAATGGAATTGCCGAAAGAAAGAATAGAACCTTGCAAGAAATGGCAAGGGTCATGCTAAGTTCAAAGAACTTGTCCAAAAATTTTGGGCAGAGGCTTTAAACACCGCTTGTCACATTGGCAATAGGGTGTTTCTAAGGATTGGGAGCATCACACCCCATATCAAATTCTCCTTGGAAAGAAACCAACCGTAAAATATTTTCATGTGTTTGGTTGTGTTTGTTATATTCTCAATGATAGAGAATACCTGTCCAAGTTTGATTCAAAAGTGACAAAGCAATTTTCATGGGCTATTCCACAAACAAGAGAGCTTACAGAGTTTTCAATCTCAAAACTAAGACCATTATGGAATCTCGCTAATGTTAAATTTGATGACTCACTTGATCTTAACCTCAAGATCGCCGAGGATGATGTTTCCAAAGTTGCTTGCTAGACTCGGAAGGATGAAGAAACAAAGCCGAAAAAGCAAAAGAAACTTCCAAAGGCCGATAAAAATGATGAACCCGACAAGGATGTAACCAAGGATGTGGACACATCTCGCTCCACATTCGAACCCACATCCGCACCCACATCCACTCAAACTCCCGTAACCGAGGACAGCCTCGCATTCCGATCAGATGATGCTCCGTAAGGTAATGTGAATGGGTGTGTGGATAGGTCAAAGGATATCCCTTCAAAAATCCAGAAAAACCACCCCACTTCACAAGTTGTGGGAGATGTGCATGCTCAAGTGAGAACTAGACAAAAGGACAAAGTTGATTATAGAAAGATGGCTGGTTTATGGAGTTGCTCCTCAAAGATACTCCCAGGTAAGCTTCGTTGTTTTGTTTCTAAAATTGAACCTAAGAATGTTACCGAAGCATTGAAAGATGCCGATCGGATTATGGCTATGCAAGATGAATTAATTCAATTTGAAAAGAATGAGGTATGGACTCTTGTTCCTAGACCCTCACATGGTAATGTAATAGGAACCAAATGGATTTTTAAGAACAAAACTGATGAGCAAGGTGTGATAACTAGAAATAAAGCTAGGTTAGTTGCTCAAGGTTACACTCAAATTGAGGGAATTGACTTTGAGGAGACATTTGCTCTGTTGCAAGAATTGAGTCCATTAGGCTTTTGTTAGCCATCGCATGTTACCTCAAAATTACTCTTCATCAAATGGATGTCAAGAGTGCCTTTTTAAATGGGATATTAAATGAAGAAGCCTATGTTGAACAACCTAAAGGCTTTGTGGACTCCAAATATCCTAATCATGTGTATAACCGAAGAAAGCTCAGTATGGGCTAAAGCAAGCCCCTAGAGCTTGGTATGGTAGGTTGACTGACCATTTGCTTCAACTAGGATTCAAGAGAGGTGAGGTTGACAAAACTTTGTTTGTGAGAAGAAACAAAAAGGAGATTCTTGTGGCACAAATCTATGTAGATGATATTGTGTTTGGGTCAAACTCTGACCCTATGTTAGCTAACTTTGTGGATAGCATGACTTCCACATTTGAGATGAGCATGGTAGGAGAATTGAACTTTTTCTTAGGCTTACAAATTAAGCAATTCAAAGATGGCATGTTCATTTCTCAGTCTAAGTATGCCAAGAATCTTGTGAAAAAGTTTGAGCTTGAACACTCTTCACATCAAAGAACCCCAATGGGATCTTCCCAAAAGTTAAGCCATGATTCAGATGGTGAGAGTGTTGATCAAACCCTCTATAGAAGCATGATAGGAAGCCTGCTTTACCTCACTGCAAGTAGACCCGACATTATGTTCAGTGTGTCTATGTGCTAGATACCAAGCCAACCCTAAAGTGTCCCATCTTAAAGCCTTGAAAAGAATCATTAGGTATGTGAGTGGGACTGTGAACCTAGGTCTACATTACTCTAAAGAAACAAACACAAATTTGGTTGGGTACACTGATTCTGATTGGGCTGGAAATAGTGATGACAGAAAAAGTACCACTGGTGGATGTTTCTACCTAGGTAATAATCTTGTGTCTTGGTATAGTAGGAAGCAAAATTGTGTGTCCTTGTCCACTGCTGAGGCTGAATATGTTGCCCTTGGGAGTTGCTGCACACAATTACTTTGGATGAATCAAATGCTAAAAGATTATGGATTAAATAGCAAAGTTTTGACTGCTTTTTGTGATAACAAAAGTGCCTTGGACATATCTAAAAATCCTGTTCAACATTCTAGAACAAAACACATTGATATTAGACATCATTTCATTAGAGATCTTGTAGAACAAAAAACTGTGTGTCTGGAATTTGTTGGGACTGAAAATCAATTGGCTGATATATTTACAAAGGCATTAGATTTGGAGAGATTTTCCTCCTTGAGGAAGTCTCTTGGCTTGTGTGATATCTAAGGTTGTGAGACCAGATGTGTCTCACATCCTCTAACACATCTGTAGATTAGTTTAACTGAAAAAAAAACAAAAAAAAAAAAAAAAAAAAAAAAAATTCATAAAAAGAAAAAGCCAAAAATATCATGCATTAGCACGAAATTTCTCAGTGTGGTCACTTGTGAGTCTTCATCCTTGACATTATTTTTGATCACTTAATTGTGAGTATTTCCTGTCCATGTAATCTTTTGATTACTTGGTATAACCTTCCTAGGTATCTCACAGTGGGTGCTAAAAGAAAAAAAATATATATATGTGAGAAACAGCTGCTTCACCCTTAGTATGAAGCCATACCATTGTGATCAAGTGATTTTCATAAGAAAACTTGAAGTCAAACTTGATAAGATCATTGGGAAAAAGGGCTATCTTTGGGATCAAGTAAAGTGAAAGCTACTCACATTGCAAAAATCCACAACAAAAAATTGGTGGATGCATCCTAGAGGCTGTGCAGATTGGATTATTGCTCATTGACTTTTTGTGATCTAAATGTGTCCCAATATGTGACTCACATCCTATGCCACATCCATAAGCTGAGAATATTTCCTTCACTTGTGTGTTTGCATCATGCTAGGCATATTGCATTTTAGGACATATAGGAGCTTTGTAAATATGCTAGTTAATTAATTTTCTCTCTTAATTTACTCTTTGATTATATAGGTTTTTGATCTCCAATATCTTTCATGAAAAGAAAAGATGTGTATCAATCCTTGATTGAAAAGGTTGAAAAATTCTTTTGGGATTCTATTTTAAAAATAAAGATATGCCGAAGCAATTTGTGTTTTCATAAAAATCTTACAAAATCTTGATTTATTTTAATCCCTTATTTTCTTGGAAGGTGCTTGTGTGTTACAACCTCAAAGGATTTCTAGCCGTTGGAGGACTCTTAAGGATTTTGAGGTATGTTAAACCTCTTTGAAAAAGGATTCCTAATTTTAGTAGGAAAGGGGGAGCTGTGAGTATTTAATATACCTCACATCCGTCCCATCCCCCATAAACCTTGACAAAACCCTTTGTTCTTCCTCCTCTTTGCTCTCAATCTCACACACCCTTGCATTAATTCCTCTTTACTCTGTTCAACCAACCCAATTTCTTCTGTTAAATGGCCGAGCATTCGAATATAAGAGAAGAAGATGTTCTTGACATTGTGCCTATTTCAATAGCAAGAAGAGAGGACTCCATTCTCCTAAATCCCGTAATCTCTAAATTTCTTGCTGATTTCTCTTCTCCTTCTCCTTCGTCTGAACCAACAATGGATGCTCCTTCTCCCAAATCCTCTTCATTGGAAGCCGTGACTGTTTCTGCCGAGGAAAACCCTAAGGCTCCATCCTCTCCGGTGATCCCACCATCGGATGTCGCCATTGCTGTTGAACCTTCCTCAACTAAGAAGAGGAAGTTGACCCAAGAAAAACCCCCAAAGTCTGTTACATCGCCGGTGCCTCCTCGTGGTCTTCGACGATCTGGTAGGACTCGCAAGCTGTCAGAGGCTGACAAAGCTAAGAACCTTCTAAAACCTGGCGGGAAACCTACAACGGCCATTGTTCTTGAAGAAATAGAAGAAGATGATGAGGTAATAGTCCCTCTTATTAGGACTAGGGCTAAATCAAAAATTACTCCTCCCTCTGTTATTGATGCTGTCCCTGTGATTAATCCCTCTGAGGTTTTGCCTACTGTTGCTCCCCATGCTGAACCTTTGATCTCTATTGAGACTGATCCCCATGCAATACCTGTTGATCCTATTGCTCCTGCTTCTCCCATAATATCTTCTGATCCCATTATCCCCAATACTGCTTCACCCCCTAGGGATAATGTTTCTAGTCCTGTAGCTGAGCCCTCTGCTCCCTTGATCTCTAGTCCTATTGAGGACCTTATTTCATTCAGTGATGATGAACCCCTGGCTAAAATTTTAAAAGATGTAAAGGGAAAGAAAAAGGTAGCTGAGACTCGATTTGGAGCCAATAGAAGAAGAATCGACTCTAGCTCGATGATGATGATGATACCGCTTCGGATGAAAACTACAAGCTTGGGAGAGAAGAGCTAGATCCAGCAAAAGAGGACCAAGTGCTAGATTCCTCTCGATGCCGATGATAATGATGTTGAACCCATCAAAGTGCCATTCCTGTGAAGGATGTGTCTAAGGATGTGCCCACATCCAGACGCACATCTACTCGAAAGAAGGCTGATTTGGGTATGTCATCTTCTCTATCTCTTGTCTCTAACCCCAAACCCTTTTCCAAAAAGTTTCTGTCCAAAAAGGCTTCTGATAGATTTGAGTTAATTTCCTCTAAAGCCTTTGTTGTTGAGATGAAAAGGGATAGGGACACCTTTGTTAAACTTGGAATGGATAAGTTTTTTGAGGAAAGAGGATTATTCTTGACTGTGGACCATCCCCTTCCCTTCTATCCAAAATTGGTCTATGAGTTTTATGCCAATCTGCCTAAGAACTTTGATAGAACTTACTCTCATTCCACCGGTGTTTATGTTAGAGGAATATTTGTTCACTTTACACCTTCAGCTTATCAATGACTTTCTTGGATTGAGTGATAATCTTGATGATATAGTTTCTATTGAGGAGGATGAACTGGTTTCTGCTCTCACACATGGAAAGGTCACTTCCTGGCCTGTAAAGCCTAAGGATTTAGGTAGTGGTTCATTATCTTCCATTTATTGTTTTCTCCACTCCATCCTTGCTGCAAATTTGTGTCCCTCCAATAACAAAACCTCTCGTTACTAGAATACAAGCCTTGCTTCGTATAGATTGGGACTTAAGAAGCGTATTAATTTTGGGGATTTCATTTTTAGAAAAATTTGTGATTATGGAGAGTCTCCCTCGAAAAAATGGTCTTTACCTTACCCTTCATTGATCTCCCAAATTCTCATAGCCAATGGGGTAAAGGCTGAAAGAGGAGAAGAAAGGGTGGAAAATTTTGCCCTGTTTAAGGAATCCAAAACTCTTTTAGACCCCAAGCAGAGGCATGTTGATCTCCCGGCTGGCACTGTTCTCGAACTTGGTATGGAAGATGTGGACACATCCGATGTCACATCTCGAAGAGATTTTTGCCGCTCGTATGAAAGATTTGGATGCCGAAATTGTAGCCGCCAAGCTCAAGCCCAAGCCTCTTTAGCTCATGCCAATAATTTGAAAGCTCTTAGAGATAATCTCCTTAGATGGTATGCTAAACTTTCTAGTCAAAAAGGGGGAGATTCTAGTTCAAATGTTGATGCCGCCGCCGGAAGTGAAGTCTGGGATGCTGCTGTGAATGCTGCTAAAGCTAAAGCTCTTGCTGGCTTTAGGTGGAGACAGTTTGATCTTTGATTTAGGGGGAGAAAAGTTTATTTTGCTGTGATGGTTGCTAAAGACAATTTTTAATTTTCTGCTTTAGTTTTTAGTTTTTAAAACAATGGTCTGTAATAGCTTTTAATTAGGATGTTTCGAATGGTTTTTTGGTTTTTCTTAATGAACTGCTAGTATTCTCGTTCTAATTCTCGTTTTGCGCTTTTATGTGTGGATGTGTATACACATCCGGACACACATCCATTCAGGGGGAGTTATGTTTTTCAATAGTCTCGTGGTCATAATATTATGTTTGTTATAAATCTGTGGTTTTGACGAGAAGAAAGTCCAAAATAGGGAGATTGAAAACGTGAGTTTTGTGGGAACATTATTATGTTTCCTTATTTCAAAAGACTTCTATATGGTAAGAAGATTTTGGGACTTTCATGGAGATTTATAAGTATCTTAATTTTATTAAGAGATTGTAATTATGTAAATATCTTTTATTTATGTACATAGTTTTATATTAGGACTAACCTACTAATATTTGATTTCCTTGTGAGTGTGTTATATGTTTTCATATAGAAAGGAATCTCACAAAGGAAGAAGTCGATTGCATGAAGATCTTCTCCAAGGTGCTCTATAAATGCGAGGCTTTCAGCACAAAGAGAAGTTACATAATTTACGAGAGAAAATCACATTCTTCATAGTCATTCGACATTGTTGCTTTAGGTTGTGAGCTTACATCCGTAACTCACATCTAGGTTTTTATAAAGTTCTCTTGTTTTACTTCTGATTGAATAAGTCCTACTTGGGAAAGGGGAGTTGTTCATATCATAGAAGGTGATTAGAACTTGTTTAGTATTTTCATATTTTAGTTTTTCACTTATTTGTTTTTGTAAGAAACATAAGTTTTTATAGTGAAAAGGTTTTTGGGCGTAAGCCTAGTTTGCTGATCACACAGATCAGTAAGCGTATATAACTCTTGAGTTATTGCATTTTATTTACTTTTATTTACTTTATTCCGCTGCATTATCTGTGGATGTGTGGACAGTTGTGAGACACATCTGTACTCACATCCTTTGCCTATTGCGTGATCCAAGTTTCCTAGCTACACGAAACTTTCACGCTCACCACAAACAAAAGAACTTGCACACTAAGTAACGTAGAGACATACTATTGTATTCGGCACCGCTTCTTCTGCCGTCATTTGTTCTGCTTGTTGCTGTCATTCAACTTGACAAATGTACAAATTTCACTAGCAAATACTCCCGCCGTCCCGATTCACTTGGCATCAAAGAGGTGGGTACGATAACTAAGAAAAAGTAAGAGAGATAATTAATTAAAGAAAATGTTGTGAGTAGAAAAGGTAAAGTAGGAGAGAGAATGAGTGGAGAGAATAGTGATTTGATTGGTGTTGTGAGTGTAAAAACTTTCCATTTTAGGCAGTGTCAAGTGAAGTGGGACGGACCAAAATGGAAATTAGTGTCAAGTGAAGTGGGACGGAGGAAGTACTTACTACCACTACCAGGCTGTCAAATTTTACTCATTATTCAAAAATTCGCTCAATCCAACTCGCTAATTATCCAACCCATTCCAACTCATTAACAATTTCGAGTTGAAACGAGTTACTCGCTTTAACCCGTTAAATTTAGCGGGTTAAAGCGGGTCAACTCGTCAACCCATCTCAACCCGTTATATTTATATTGATAGAGAGATGAACCAAAATAAAGGTATTTTAATTTGTTTGTTTTTAAGCAAATTGGCTAAACAAAAAACTACCCCCCTGCCACCCACTCACACACACACACACACACACAAACCCCCCTTCCGTCGAGTAAAAAAAAATTTTTTAACAACCCCTCGCCCCACCCCAGGCCCCTCTCAATAATTTATGATGCCCAGTATAAAATGAGGTTATTAGGCTCTTAATAAGGTTGAAAAATGAAATGAAAAGGAGGAAAGTCAAAATACACAAACATGTTGATACAAATGCTCGAACTCAAGCTTTCTAACACCTTTTACACGCCAATTAACCAATGGAACACTTTTCAACTTGTGTATTGATTCAGAGTTATATATATATATATATATATATATATATATATATATATATATATATATATATATACTCCCTCCGTCCGCCTAGTAAGTTCACACTTACTGTTTACACGTTAATTAAGGAGGGAGTATTATATTGAAAGTGTTGTGAGTGTGAAAATAAAATAGGAGAGAGAATGAGTGGAGGGAATAGTAAATTATAATGGTTTGTGAGTATTAAAATAATGTAGGAGAGAGAATGAGTGGAGAGAATAGTGATTTAAGGTTTCCTTTTTAGGAAAGAAACAAAGTGTGAACTTTGTAAACGGACGCCCAAAATAGAAAGTGTGAACTTTGTAAGCGGACTGAGAGGAGTATATATATATATATATATATATATATATATATATATATATATATATATATATATATATATACATATATTAAAAAAATTTGGGGCCCTATAGTTTTTGGGGCCCTGTGCCGCTGCGCTCCTTGAGCACCCTCGAAAACGGGCCCGCCCCACCCACCCACCCCGGGTCAAAAAAAATAAAAAAAATAAACATTTAAAATTTATTTTTAACCACCCCCACCCCGTAAATTTTTGTTCCAAATCTGTTTGATTTGTTATGTATGCTTACAGATTTGGACCATTTGGTCCGTCTCACACACACACACACCCACACCACACACCCCCAAACCCCCAAACCCCCTCGCCCCCCACTTTGTCTTGTTCATAGTTAATCATTTAAAAAAAAACCATTTTAAATCTATTTTTAACCTTCCCAGCCCCAGTCCCACCTCCCACCTCCCCCCCCCCGCCCCACCTCCACCTCTCGGGTCAAACAAAGTTAAAACATTTTAAATTTATTTTTAACCACCCCTACCCCCACCCACCCCCCCCCCTTGCCCTCACCACACCCCCATCCCCACCGTCGGGTCAAAAAATTAATTTATTTTTGAAAAATATTTTTTCTAGCCGAGTAATTCAAAAGAAAAAAAAGTTGAGCTTATCGGGTTATTCGAGTCAATCCGCCTCTTTCGATTCGTATGTTAAATGGGTTGTAACAGGTATTACTCGTCTCAACCCGTTACCCGTTTCAACCCGTTACTCGCTTTAACCCGACTCAACCCAACTCAACCCGATTGCCAGGTAATACTACGTCCCTTTTATCATTACACTTTTTCCCTTTTAAGTGTTTCACATATCATTACACTTTTCTAAAATAGATATCTTTTAATATATATTTTTTTCAATAAAACCCACTTGTATATACTCACAACAACTATCTATCAATTTATTATTCTCTATCACACATTCTCTCTCATATCACACATTTTGTACTTATGACGCTTACACCACTTACACTTTATCTTAATTTTCGTGTCCAAATACAAATTGTAATGATATATAGGACGATGAAAGTATAAAATATTGTGATAAACGAAAAAATGTATGTTTAACATGCGTTTTAGGTAATAAGGGAGCTAACTAAGTTTTTTTAATTACATGAACCACAATATTTTACAAAAGCTAGTGAAATTTATACATTTGTCAAGCCGAATATTACAACAGCAAACAGAAATAATGGATGACAGAAGCAATGCTGCTGAGTGTTAAAGATATTATCTTATATCGGGAATAGACAAAACTTGATTATAATATATAAATATCATAGTCACTCTCCTTTACACCAATTGATCTCGCATTTCCTCTCTCTCTCTCCCTCCCTCTTGTTGATCAATTCTTTACAAACGTCAATCCTCTTGATCTCTTTCCCTCCCACTCTATTTCTTGAGTAGGTCTGCTGAGAAACGCGTTTCTCCATAACTATGGAGAAACGCGTTTTTAATAGCCAGAAGCTATACGTTTGATAACCAGAAGAAAATTTCTGGATATCAGTCTCAAAGGGTTACGGATATCCGAAGCTTTGGAACGGATATCCGAAGCCTTTGGACGGATATCGTAAAAATAGATTTGAAGCCAAATCAAAGGCCAAGACCGTAAATTGCTTATTGAAGGTTTACGGATATCCAGAAACCTTCAAATGTATATCAGAGAATCATCAAATGAATATCCGAAACATTTTGAAAGTTTCTGGATATCATTTTGAAGGTTTCTGGATATCACTTTCATAAGCTTCTGGATATCCTTTCAAAGGGTTCTGGATATCCAGAACCTTTGAGACTGATATCCAGAAGTAACCATGGGACAAGGTCATGGCCAATACAAAAAAGTTTCTGAATATCCATTCAAAAGGTTCTGGATACCCATAACCCGTTTCTCCATAACTTATGGAGAAACGCATTTCTCCCTAGATTTTACGCTATTTCTTTCCCCTCTTGTTGATCAATTATTGACAAACGTCAAAATAGTTTAATTTCAACTTCAAATTTCTCTTGTTAATCGTAAATTACTCTGGTTACGATAATCTAGAAGCAATTTGGAAATAAATATTATATAAAATATAATTACAGGTGTCATTCCCGATAAAACTTTGTTATGAAACCGCCCGTGGCTACAATCTTTTTTATCATACTACCTCCTGTCAATTAACTATTGTTTTTTGATAAAAGTTTTGGTCCAAAATATTTTAGCCTTTGAGATTAAAATATTCAAATTTCAAATTTAAATTTATATTGAAATTTGAATTTTTTATTAATTATTTTAGTGTATGCATTAATGTAGAAAAAATAAAATAAATACAGATAAATTTAATAATTTTTTTATTAAAATATAATAATAATAATTTTTCTTAAAATTGTTGAGAAATCATGATGACAGTTATTTTGGATCGATTTTATTTCTTCCTGTTTTGGGTTCAACATCCGAAATGATAATTCTTCCAAAGTTGAAAAAATAGAAAAAGAAAAAAGAGAAATAATGTATACGGTCAATATTTTCCTCCAGGTTACAAATTTCAAGCTTCCAAAACATTCCAATCCTGTCAACAAATTCTACTATAAATAGGACACTTCTACCACTCCAGAAAAACACACCACAATCCTAAACTTCTTTCAATTCTATTCCACCTCTATCTTCCAAGTTGATCCTTCTCTTTTTGGCTTCCCCTTATTCTTCTTATCCATTTCTAAATGGATCTGATTCCGGCTCTCCCCGACGATATTGCCATCCAGTGTTTGATTCGGGTCCCCTACGAATATTTCTCTTCCGTCTCATCCGTTTGTCGTCGCTGGAAGGCGGTGCTTCAGCTTCCCCATTTCTCCGATCACCGGAAAACTTCCGGTTTCAGCCAACGGATCATTATCATGGCACAAGCACGTTTTGATCCGACCCGAAACCAGGGCCTAAAGAAGTACTCTGGTAAACCCAACATCCGCCTCACTCTTTGCGAGCCCAAAACTGGTAAATGGATTGAATTACCACCCATGCCCGGTTACTCCGACGGGTTACCCATGTTTTGCCAGCTTGCTTCCGTCGGGTATAATCTCGTGGTGATGGGTGGGTGGGACCCGAGTACTTGGATGGCTTCACCTATGGTGTTCATCTACAATTTCGTGACCGGTTCGTGGCGACGTGGATCTAACATGCCGGGTCAACCCAGATCGTTCTTCGCATGTGCGTCCGATAAAGATCGGAGGGTGTTCGTCGCCGGAGGACACGACGACGATAAGGATGCGCTGAAATCAGCGTTAAGCTATGACGTGGAGAATGACGAGTGGACCCGACTAGCTGACATGGCAGGTGAACGTGATGAGTGTAAAGGTGTATTCCAGCGAGGCAAGTTCCACGTCATAGGTGGGTACCACACGGAAAAGCAAGGTCGGTTCGAGAGAAGCGCACAAGTGTTTGACGTAGCGAAGTGGGAATGGGATGAGGTGGATCCTGACTTTCTGAAAGTAGGGTCCTGTCCAAGGTCATGCGTGGATGGTGGGGACGGGAGGATGTACATGTGTCATTCAAATGCGGTGGTTGCACTGGGTGATGGTGATGGGTCGTTTCAGGTGATTGCAGCTCTGCCGGCTGAGTTAGCTAGTTCGACGTACTTGGTGCCGTGGGATGGGAATCTGCTGGTGATGGGTGCACCGAAATTCGGTGAAGCAAGTAAAGCGTATCTGTTAGATTTGAAGAGTTGTGTTTGGACAAAAGTGGAGAAACCCATAGAGTTTTCAGGTCATGTTCAGTCCGACTGTTGCTTGGAGATTTGAAACTCTTTGAATGTAGAGAAGTCAAAAAAGGAAAAGAGATGTAGAGCCGGTTTTCTTTATTTTATTTTATCTAATTTCATGTATAGTATTTGGGGACTATGCCCAATAAGTTCTAAAAAAGTTTCATAATGTTCGATAAGTTTCTTCCCTATGTTGTATTATGATGTTGTATTATGTTTCGAAAATACAACATCAATTAAGGCCATAATACTGCATTCCGGCGGCCGCCGGTGACCGGAGTGTTGTGAAAATCACGTTCTTGCGCAGCGGAATAACGGATCAAGCCTTGAGAATGAATAAATAAGATGCAACACACACGAAAAATAAATCACACACAAAGGAACACACAAGAATGTTAACCCGGTTCGTTGCAACGACAACTACGTCCGGGGGCGCTACCAAGCCAAAATATTCTCACTATAATATTTTCAGATGTTTACAATCACAGCACCAATTTGTTTCTAGGCTACCACATGTATTTATAGGAACAAGAAATCAAATCCTAACAATAAAAGGATTCCTAACTTAAGAAAGTATTCTTCTTCCTTCACAAGTCTTCCCAAATATTGCTGTCACAAGGAATCCCAAATCCAAGAGGAAATCTGATCAAAATAGGAAAGCTGAATCGAGCCAGAATCGTACCAAGCGCGGCCGCCCTCCTACGAGCGCGTCCGCGCTAATATCCGAAACTCCGGTTCCTTGCTCGACACTCCAGCCGCGGCCAGCTGGCCCTCAGTGTGATCGCGCACATGGTCGAAAGCTGCTCTGCGAAATTCCTTCACGATTTGACTCCAAACCCAACAATCTCCCACCTGGAGACAAACCATCCATGATACCTCGTCTTGAAACAAACAAATCTCAGTTTTCAGTGGCCAGCTAATGCGTTGGTAGCGCCCGGCCTCTTGTCTAGTTATCCAAGTGAATTGAAGCTGAGCAACGCTTCAACATAACTATCGGTTCTACCATGCTCCGAGTCTTCATTCCGAATGATCCTCCTGCACATCCCCGCTCACTTGCTTGCTAACTATCGATCTGAACAGCGCGAATCCACGTGCCCCACACAATCACAAGCTTGGAACCTTTGTGTGTTTTTGCAACCCATCGCATCACCGTTCTAGATCCCGCTCCCATGTTGACCAAATTGGCTCCGCGTCGGCCGACTTCATTACCCAATTTTCTATCAACATACCGTTTAGTGAAATTTCTCCCACCGTGGCGATCTCGGCCACCACCATTCATCATTGGGATTCGCCTTCGTTTCCCAACGACTCATGTTGCATGTGGTATACAACATAGTTTCCACCCCGCCACGAGCCACCAAGCTAGCTCCGCGGTTTATCTTCCATGTCCCACAACCGAAGGTCACCACACAACCCTCCTTATCAAGTTGCCTTATGGAAATCAAGTTCCTCTTCAAATCCGGAATATGTCGCACGTCACGTAACCGCAAAACGGTCCCATCCGTTGCTTTGACCCGAACTACCCCCTTTCCAATGACCTTGACTGGATTATTGTCTCCCAAACGAACAACCCCAAAATCACCGGAATGTCTTGCTCCATCCTTTCGCACTAGTGCACGAATGAAACTTGTCGAGCCCGAATCCAAAACCCACGAATCCGTTGAAGCTGCTCCCACCCAAGATTAATGCATCCGCTAACTCTTGACAACATTCAATTCCTTCGCTCTGCCCGACCGCTCGGACAACTTCTCCTAAAGTGCCCCTTCTCCCCACAATCGTAACAAGTAATCACCTTCTTGCCACTCTTACCCTTTTCACCGATATTCGAGTGCTAGCCCCGATGTCCACTGCCTTACTCTTTCTACGAATTTCTTCGCCAAGAATCACATCAACGACATCCGCAAACTTCAACTTCACTTTTCCTGTTGAAACGTTAACTGCTATCGCAGTAGTATCCCAACTTTCCGGTAAAGAAGAAAGTAAAATCAACGCTAGTACCTCATCATCAAGAGTAACAGCCACGGAAGACAGTTGGGTCGCAGTAGATTTGAATTCACTTATATGCTTTGTTGCCGACATGCCCTCCACCATCCGTATGTTCAACAGCTTCCTCATCAGATGAGCCTTGTTCGCCGCCGATGGTGCCTCGTACATGCTCGCCAACATCTGCAACATCTCCATGGTAGTCTTCGCCTCCAAAACATTCTTCGCGACATCCTTGGTCAACGTTTGCCTAACAAGCCCTAACGCTTTCCGATCCAAGATTTCGAATTTTGCTTCCTCTATGTCATCCGGCTTTTCTTTTAATGGTAGATACAAATCCTTGTTCCATAGAACGTCCTCGATCTGTGTCTTCCAAAAATTGAAATCCGTCCCATCAAACTTTTCGATCAACACCACCTTATTCCCATCCTCCAAAGCTCCCAAGAAATCCATAGCAAAAGACACCCCAAGCAATGATTCTACAAAACCAAGAGCTCTGATACCAGTTGTTGTGAAAATCACGTTCTTGCGCAGCGGAATAACGGATCAAGCCTTGAGAATGAATAAATAAGATGCAACACACACGAAAAATAAATCACACACAAAGGAACACACAAGAATGTTAACCCGGTTCGTTGCAACGACAACTACGTCCGGGGGCGCTACCAAGCCAAAATATTCTCACTATAATATTTTCAGATGTTTACAATCACAGCACCAATTTGTTTCTAGGCTACCACATGTATTTATAGGAACAAGAAATCAAATCCTAACAATAAAAGGATTCCTAACTTAAGAAAGTATTCTTCTTCCTTCACAAGTCTTCCCAAATATTGCTGTCACAAGGAATCCCAAATCCAAGAGGAAATCTGATCAAAATAGGAAACTGAATCAGTCCAGAATCGTACCAAGCGCGGCCGCCCTCCCTACGAGCGCGTCCGCGCTAATATCCAGAAACTCCAGTTCCTTGCTCGACACTCCAGCGCGGCCGCTCTGGCCCTCAGCGCGGTCGCGCACATGGTCAGAAACTGCTCCTGCGAAATTCCTTCACGATTTGACTCCAAACCCAACACGGAGTCCGAAGCCCATGGACCGGCTACCAGATTCCGATCTCCGGCGACCAGATTCCGGCCAAAATTGCCAGATTCCGGTGAAAATTGATCGGATTCCGGCAAAAATTGACCGAAATCCGGCATGCGGCGATAGCGCGGCGGGCGGAGGCCGATGTGTCGGAGGCGGTGGTGCGGATGCAGTATTGTGATTTTAAACTACTGCATAACTAAATGTTGTATTATACATAATACAACATGAGAACTTATGGAGCATTTTAATACAATGAGGAACTAAGTGAAAAGTGATTTGTTCCAAAAGAAACTTATGGGGCAAATTCCCTATTATTTTCTCCGTGCCAGAAGAATAAAATTATTATAATTTTTTTTATCGATTTCAATTGAGATATTTATTTGCTTTATTAATAAAAATAATGGAAGATAAAATTTACAACAAAAAATCGTTATCCACTTTTTTTCTTTTACTATACTTTTCAATTACAATATTTATTTTAATTTTTATTTCAATCTAAGAATATGGGGTGGGTGAAGTATTTTTTTAAAACCACGGTAATTCGTATAGCCATGTGTCTGGGCTGTTGCAACCAATTAACAAGAATATGTACAGCTAGACCCTTTTTAGTAGGAAAAATAAAATAAAATACAACAATTAAAGGGTCAAAGGTCTCAAGATCTTTTTTTTTTCTTGGTTGTGTATCATAATAAAATTATCACTATAATGCATACTCCCTCCGTCCCACCAATTGCTTCACCATTTTTCTTGGACACGAGAATTATGGTAATGGGAGGGAAAAAAAATGTTGTGAGTGTAATTTGAAAATAGGAGAGAGAATTAGTGGAGGGAATAATAAATTATAATGGTGTTGTGAGTATTAAAATAATGTAGG
Source organism: Adenophora triphylla var. japonica (assembly GCA_022495995.1). NCBI lineage: Eukaryota > Viridiplantae > Streptophyta > Magnoliopsida > Asterales > Campanulaceae > Adenophora > Adenophora triphylla. Next base: position 52,925 of record JAFEMH010005009.1, on the reverse strand, counting down.
AGAGAGAATGAGTGGAGGAAATAATAATATTTTATGTCCAAAAAAGGAAAAGTGAAGCTTCTAACGGGACGCCATTTTGGATAATTGGTGAAGCTTTTATTGGGACGGAGGGAGTAAATATTCTGGAGTTGGATCCCTATTATTATGCATAAAAAATAATACTCTCTCCGTCCCACACCAAGGTTATTTGGTGTGGATTTCACGCTTTTTAAATTATTTTTTTTGAAAGTGAGTAAAAATTAGAGAAGAGAGAATGTAAAAGTTAAATGTATGGTAGAAAATAATAGTTAATGATTGATTTTTTTGAAAGTGGGTAGAAGATTAGAGGAGAGAGAATATAAAAGTTAAAAATATTTAATAGGAGAGAGAATGAGTGGGAGGAATAGTAAGTTAATAATTGGTTTTTTTGTAAATATGTTAACTTTATAAGGGTATAATGAATGTTTTTTTATAAATATTTTAAATCATAAGGGTATAAATATACTCCCTCCGTCCCACAAAACATTACCCCTTTACTGTTGAGAACGAAAAATAAGGAATAATATTACTCTCTCTGTCCCGATTTAAGGTTCTTACTTTCCTTTTTAGTCTGTCCCAAATTAAGGTTCTTACTTTACTTCTTTCCATAAATGGCAAGTATTTTATCACTATTCCCTCCACTCATTCTCTCTCCTACATTATTTTAATACTCACAACACCATTATAATTTACTATTCCCTCCACTCATTCTCTCTTCTATTTTATTTTCACACTCACAACACTTTCAATATAATATTTCCTCCTTAATCTCCGTGCAAAGTCAAACTCAGAACCTTAAAGCGGGACGGAGGGAGTATTAAAGTAGGTGTTGTGAGTGGGAGGAGAGAGAATGAGTGAAGAGAATAGTAAATTTGAAAAGTGTTGTGAGTATGACAAGGAGGTCCCATGAATAAAGAAGTATTAAAAATTTTCCTTTTTAGGAAATGTGACTTTAAAGTGGGACGCCCAAAATAGTAAAATGGGTAATGTTTTATGGGACGGAGGGAGTATTCAAAACTTGCCATTTATGGAAGGGAACCTTAAAGTGGGACGGATCAAAAAGAAAAGTAGGAACTTTGAAGAGTGACGAACCAAAAAGGAAAGTAGAAACCTTGAAGTGGGACGGAGGGAGTATTACTTTTTTTTCTAGTTTCTAAAAAAATGACTTAGTCTCTAAATGAATATTAAATTTTATTTTGAGAAACATTACAAATGTTGAACTTAGTAAAATAAATATATAAAAATTCTTAATGGTCTTGCTATATTGTACTACCTCCGTCCCAATCTAAATGTTCCATTGACCCAAAATTGATAAGTTTGACTTAGACATAAATGCAAATCTAATCATTCTATTGAAATTTTAAAAATTATTATTAATAAATAAATTATTTATCAATTTTGGGTTAATGGGACATTTAGATTGGGACGGAGGGAGTATTTCACTATGTTGCATTGCAAGTCTTAGAACTTTTACTCTATTTTTAAATGAATGTCCAAAATAAATGTGTTTTTTTTTTTTTTTGTAAAAACTTTATTCCTAAACGTTTCTTTACCCATTTTATGTTATTTATTCTCTTACGGTATGTTTGGCAACTCGATTCCAATCTATTGAATTAAAATTGAAAGAGTTAAATTAGTTTCACGAAATTCATTTTATTCTTTCAATTCCAAATTCAAGTCTTAAAATTGAGGTTGCCAAACATACCTTTAATATAAATCAAGAGGTGGTCTCCCATGAGAACAAGGGATCCGTCTCATGCATGAGACGGATCAACCCATGACCCATGGGCATGACCTTGTAATTAGCAGCTAAACAAACAAGCAAGCTCCTGGGCGGCACCAAGTCTAATCATGATCCTTTGCTATATTTTTTTAAATAATTATTTTCATACAAGCGAAATATTGCTCTCACTTTTGTCCTATGATTTTTTTTATGATTTTTTTATATTAATTTTAACTTATTTAGTTTTTATATTATTTTTTTGGCTTTTCAGTGGTTTAGAAAAAGTAATAGTTACCATCTCTTAATGTAATGACTGTATACATATAAAGTAACATTGTTCATAAGTAAACGTAATACCTGTTTTGCAATATCAACTATTACTTAAACAAATGAGAAGTATTACTCAAAATGAAAACAGTTCCTAAAACTATTATTAGGTAAAAAAAAAAAATAACACTATTACTTCACAAGTGTAGTACTATTACTTATAGCAATACCAACTATTACTTAAACAAATGAGAAGTATTACTCAAAATGAAAACAGTTCCTAAAACTATTACTATTAGTTAAAAAAAAAAAAACACTATTACTTCACAAGTGTAGTACTATTACTTATAGCAATACCAACTATTACTTAAACAAATGAGAAGTATTACTCAAAATGAAAACAGTTCCTAAAACTATTATTAGTTAAAAAAAAAATAACACTATTACTTCACAAGTGTAGTACTATTACTTATAGCAATACCAACTATTACTTTATATGCATACAATCATTACATTATGTTATAGTAACTATTACTTTTCACAAAACGAAAAAAAAAACAAAATTTAAAACTTTAAAAAAAAACAAAATTTAAAAATTTAAAAGAAACAAGAATAGTCAATGGTTTGTGAGAGAGGGTAGATTTGTGGGGTTTGCAGAGAGAGAGAGAGAGAGAGAGAGAGAGAGAGAGAGAGAGAGAGAGAGAGAGAGAGAGAGAGAGAGAGAGAGAGAGAGAGAGAGAGAGAGAGAGAGAGAGAGAGAGAGAGAGAATGGTGAAAACGGAGTTCCTAAAGGTCACGACGTATTCACGTGGCCGGACGGCAGCTGCTACATCGGAAGCTAGAGCAAGGAGAGCAAAAATTCTTTGCCCCATCATCAACAAGTTCTGAATAGGACATTTTATCCAGGGAACAATGGAGGAGTGAAGGAAGACAAGTTAGGGCTCGGTCACAAACTATCAGCTCCTTTATTGGATGAAAACAGTGGCGGCAGCGGTGGAGTTTTGATGACCGCAGCAAAAAAGAGGTCGTCTGTGGATGCATCTAGAGGGAGCTTGACGGAGAGAAATTTTCCTCGGATATGCATTTGGGAGTCGGATGGTGAAGCAGGGGATATTACTTCGCTGCTCTGCGTTTAGAGAGAGAGAGAGACGGGTATTCTTTGCGGTTCATGGTCATGGATCCGACCCGTCTCATGGATGAGACGGGTATTGTTGTTCTCACATGAGTTTTTGTCATAAATCAAATATCTAGAATGTGAATAACAAGAATATTTATAAATCTTTATCATAGTCATTTAGGAATTGAGGGTTTTCTTGCATTATATTATGAGGAAAAAATTAATAACTTCAAAAAAAATAAAATAAAAAATACTGACTTCAAACAAAAATCTATTCACAAAGTCTAATGTATTTAAATCTTGATTGAACTGATTCATTCGAACATTTGCATAAGTCTAATGTATTTAAATCTTGATTGAACTGATCCATTTATACCTCAAATAATAAGAGACAGTGAAGGGAATAATACTTACAAAACATGAGTCTAGTCTTTCATCAGAGCTCTGATGTGGACCCCACCCCATCGACTTCTTGACAATGTAACGTCTTTGCACAACTAGGTTTTACTTTATTTATTCCTTTTATTCTCGTTCATTATTAACAGTTCCTTTTTTTTTTTTTTTTTTTTTTTTCATTATAAAGAAAAGCAAACTATACTTAATGATTAACCACAAATAAAATACGGAGAAATTGGCTATCCATAAATGTAAGAAACTCAATACAATTTTTTTTGGCATGTTTAAAATTTAAAATGGCAATCTGCTATTTATATTTGATGGACACATATATACTCCCTCCGTCCCGGAACAATCTTTACACTTTCCGTTTTGGGCGTCCCAAAACTTACTTCACACATTTAAAACTTACCTAAAATGGAAAGGAATCTTTACTATTCCCTCCACTCATTCTCTCTCCTACATTATTTTAATACTCACAACACCATTATAATTTACTATTCTCTCCACTCATTCTCTCTCCTATTTTATTTTCACACTCACAACACTTTCAATATAATACTCCCTCCTTAAAACCGGTGCAAAAATATATATATATATATATATATATATATATATATATATATATATATATATATATATATATATATATATATATATTATAAAACAAAGGGGTGTTTTGAACAGTAGTATGAATAGTTCCACTCGCCGAAATTCCCATTTTGCCCTCACTATTTTGTCCCTTTCCCATTTTGCCCTTAAAAAATAAAAAAAATTTAATTCGTAAAAGAGTGCCGGAAGACGCACATCAACCGAGAAGAGAAAGATCAACGAGCAAACAAAGAAAAGCGAGAGACGGAGGGTTCGAAAAGCCGGAGAAGGAGCTCGAGAGGGGTTCGCTAGGAGAATCAGTTGTCAAAACAACGGCGATAGTGTCAAAACAACGGCGATATTCTTCAGATCTACAGAAATTAGGGCTTACGAATTGAAAATGTCAAAGTCGTAGCAAAGAGGATTGAAATTGGAGTTTATCACTGTGCATGTTAGCAGATTAAGGGGAAGTGAAGACAGGTAAACTATTTCTCCAACCTTTCTCTTTGTGTCACAGCTCTATCAATTTGATTAACTAGGTTGATTCTACTCATAAAGAGAGGAAAACCCAAAAAATTTATACGGTTTTACTCACAAAAAAAAAAAAAAATTAAAAAAAAAATCACGTGGCCTTGGACACGGGCATTGTGACGACCCCAACCCTAGGCACTCATTTTAAATATTAAATTATATGCTTTTAATATTTATGTTAGCTTTATGTGTTCAATTATATCTTTAATTCGTAAATTAAGATAAATTGGGTGAGAAGTGAAATTAGAATCCTTTGAGAAATTGTGGGTTGTTAAATAAAGAAATTTGGGGAAATAATAAAAATGGAAATTTATTAAATAAATAAATATTTGAGGAGGTTAAATGAGTGAGTAGGATGAATTATTGGGTAAAGGTTAAGTTTAAATTTAAAAATGAAAGCCTTAGTTAGAATTGTAGGAGGGGCCATAGAAGTCTTGCTCTCTCCCTAGGTGACAAGTGTCCACCCTTTACCTCCTTACTCTTACTCCCCTCTCCCTCCATCATTCATACTTCTTCCTCCTAGAGAAACCTTAGAGAAATTCCATGGAAGCTCTCAACCTCCATTCTTGAAGCCAAGCCATTTCTTCACCAAATTCAAGTCTAGGAGCATCATTGAAGTTGGATCATCTTGGGGAATCCATCAAGTTAGAAAGATCAACCTCCCATTGAAAATCCTAAGGTGAGTTGTTATGATTCCCTTCTTCTATTTGTTCATAAGTTCTTTGATTATTGTTCTTGGCCTTGTGATGTTGATTTCTTGCTTGAAAACCTAAATGGGAGTTGAATGGTTAGAAAATGACATTTGTTGAAGTTAGGGTTCAATGAAGATGATCTAAAAGGTTTGAAATGGGTAGAAATTGTAGTGATAAATAATCTAGGGTTACTTGGTTTTGGAGTTTACATGTTTGTATGGGACTTGGAAAGATTGAAGTATCCTTTGGTGCTCTTGAATTAAGCTTTGTTAGAAGGAATGGAAACCTAGGCTTCAATGGGTAAAAATCTGGAAATGGGCTGGAGGAGGCTTGGGCGGTCGCCCATGGGGGCTTGGGCGGCCGCCCATCATGGCAGGAATTCACATTTGCTTCAAAGTCCACTTGGGCGGTCGCCCAAGTGATGAGGGCGGTCGCCCATCCTGGCAGAAACAATAATTGCCTTTGAAGTCCACTTGGGCGGTCGCCCAAGTGGTTAGGGCGGTCGCCCATGCCCCTGAACCAAACTTTTTCAATTTAAACAAGAATTGTTTAGCAAGTTGTTTGGCCACCTATAAAGTGTGACTCCCACTTAATAATCGAACTTGAACCTTCATTGAGATCTTGTATCTTTGAATATGGAATTTGTAGGGTAGGTTAATGATCCCTCATTTCCTTACTTGATGTTATATATATTGTTGTTGATATTGTTTAGTGTATTCATAAATTGTTGCACTTTGATATTGTTGGGGCATGAGTATATATTACCATGTGGCTATTGTTTATCCCTTTTGTGGATTTTATTTCAAGTAACTACTGTGTGCTTGATAATTTGTTAATCAGCTGATATTGGGGGTATAACGTAATACGATCAATTATGGAAGTGTGACCTAATGTGATCGGATTATGTTATACCTGTGACCGTCCCCTCCTGTGGCCACAGGTTGGGGTTATAGCATCTGTATTGAGCCAAAAAGCCTTACAGAGTTGCTACTATCTTATTTGGTTCCCTGAAAAATGGGTCTTATAAGATGTGAGTATTGCTTAAGCAGCTCACTTAAGATTGGAGTATTATTATACCCAATATTGTACGACTATTGTTCAGACGGGAAAAGGTAAACCAAAGGTAACGTAAGGTGTTTACAGTTTTTCCAATGTGTTACGTGTTGCATCTATTTGGCATATTGTTGCATACATAATAGCTTGCTGAGATTTATTCTCACCCCTCTCCCTTTAATGTTTTAGATCCCGAGACAGGCGGACCGGCCAAGTAAGGACGGAGAGGAGTTTGGAGTAATCTTTTGGGTATTGTCGGGGTATGTATAGGGTGACGTACAAAATGTATTTTGGTAATTCCTTTATTGGAGTTTGTAATTATAAACTTTAAATTCTACGTCACAACCTTAATCTTTTGTAACTAAACAGTGTTCGCTTTCAAAGTTGGTCAACTCCTCCTCCAATGTGGAGTGGAGTAGAGTTCTTTTGAAACGGTTATGTTATTGATGTTTATATTTGAAAGCCAAAGTAAAGTTTTAAAAGTTTAGTGTTTTTGGGTTAGTTTGAAGACGCTCCAACTCGGGACACGTGTAGGTTCCGGGTCGGGGTCCTCACAGGCATGTACTAGTATATATATATATATGATGAGTTATATGACTACCTCTAAGATTAAATACGAAGCTCGTTGTGTGAAAAAATAACGCTTGTGCTACGAACCTTTGATTGTCTCGATTGATTATGCAATCATCGCGCATGTCCGATTTTGATCAGGTGCAAGAGGCCCAATAGCACAGGACCCAAAAAAATTAAGGGCCTCAAATTTTAACTTTTATTATGGATATACTCCCTCCGTCCATTTACATGGTTCCCAGTTACTGTTCTCACGTAAATTAAGGAGGAAAGATTATATTGAAAGTGTTGTGAGTGAAAATAAAATAGGAGAGAGAATGAGTGGAAGGAATAGTAAATTATAATGGTGTTGTGAGTATTAAAATAATGTAGGAGAGAAAATGAGTGGAGGGAATAGTAAAGATTCTTTTCCATTTTAGGTAAAAAAACAAAGTGTGAACCATGTAATGGACGCCAAAAATAGAAAGTGTGAACCATGTAAATGGAAGGAGGGAGTATATTAGACTCCAACAAGTTTCAGAGAATGGTAGTGGTCTGGCGGATAAGGCGTTGTTTGCAGTCTCTCATGGCCAAGTTTGAACCTCAGGGAGAATACTTCTTTACCATTTTTTTTCTATTCTGTTTTTTCATTATTTTTTGACTTTTCTTCTACTTGCTTGCCACTCTCCTTTCACTCTTATTATTCTTGGGCTTTTTTCTCTTTTTATTTTTTGGACTTTTCTTCCATTCTTTTTTAGTTAACTTTCATTCTATTTTTTCAATCTTAATTAAAAAATTTGTTTTTCTTTTAATATTTTTTAATTTTAATGAATTGTTTGTTTATTATTTCAACATTATTGCAATCATTCCATTGTATAAAATTTTAAAATATTAAGGGCCCCAATTTTCATATTTAGCACAGGGCCCCTATATTTATTGAGACGAGCCAGTCATCACGCTTTTCTCGTTCAATCAATATCACCAGATGGATATTGATTATGTATTCCACTCTCAAATTCAAAACTCTCGATGGTAGATTAGAGAAAGCAATCTAGCCGAAATAATATATGGAGGAGAGATATACCTTGCACGTACCATATTACGAGGGTAAATACCCTTTATGTAATAACCCAAAAATTTTTTATTATTCTTTTCTTTATTTAATTTATTATGCAGTAAAATGTATTTTTTTACTAAAACGGAAGAAACTTAATATCTTTATTTTTAACAATAAAATTTAAAAATACGAGAATTTTATTTGTGTCTCATAATGAATAACCATTTTTAGGAAAAAAATTTCCCAAAATAAATAATATTTTTGCAAAATACTTTATCCATAAATGTTTTTTTTTATCAAAACAATTTCATCATTCATTCAATACTTGCAAATTTTACATTCATTTTAACTAAGTGATTGAAAAAAAATTTAATGACAACAAAATGGTTGCAAGAGTTTAAGTAGTTATTACATTAATATTATTTTTCTTTTATTCATTAAATATTACCAAACAAAAAATAAAGGTGATTGATTTGAATAAGATTTTTAAGAAGATTTTTTTTGCTCCCACCTATAATAATTCCTGAATTCGTCACTGGATATAAAATATTAATTAAATAGTTGTTGTGAGTATAATAAGTGAGTCTAATTGAATAAAAATATCATAACATTTCTATTTTTGAAAATGTTTATAGTGAGACGTCATAAATGACAAATGTATAATCTATACTCCCTCCGTCCCATCTTTTTATAGACTTTTGGGTTTTGCACGGGAATTAAGGAGAAAATATTATATTGAAAGTGTTGTGAGTGTGAAAATAAAATAGGAGAGAGAATGAGTGGAGAGAATAGTAAATTATAATGGTGATGTGAGTATTAAAATAATGTAGGAGAGAAAATGAGTGGAGGGAATAGTAAAGATTTCTTTCCATTTTAGGAAAGTATATATTATTGTGGGACGCCCAAAAAGGAAAGTTTATATATTATCATGGGACGGAGGGAGTATATATTATATAGGATAGTCTAATTCTATTCACACAGTTTGCCACATGAAATTATGACGTGAAATTTCATGTGGCATCATTCTATTATCCTATTGACTTGAACACTTACGAAAAAAAAGTAAAAATTTGAGTTTTATTCGTATTTAACTGACAAGATTTTCTTCTAACATGATAAAAACCTATTTTAAAATTATTGATAAGAACCTAATGTAAAGTGTTGAAATTTTAAATTTTGTATATGTTTATATTTGCATTAGAGGATAAAACGCCATGGGATTAAGTTGAATTTTTTACTACTAACGATGAATTTTAACATTAAACTGAGGATATGGGAAAATGGATTTCAGCAATGGCTTTGGCGGAAAAAATGGTAAGCTTTGCTTTTTCACTTTTTCACTATGAATTTATAATTATTTTTTATATGTTAATCAATTTTAATTCTTTGAAAGGATTTATTTGAATAAATCAAGGTTAATACAAACACTTTTCTTTCATTTTCTTTTGATAGAGTGTATTTTATTTTATTTTTAATTTTTTGGCATGTAATGTTGATTGAAAGATTTGAAAAATAATGGAGTATTATTTAATGGATAAATTAAACTGTAATTTATATGAAAGCACGTACTACCATGCTCTTAGTCATTGTATTTTTATGATTTTTATTCATCAAATAACAAAAATTGCAATTATTACTCCACTATCCATCCCTAAACTATATTTTTTTTTTCAAATTATTTGTTCAAATCAATGAATATATATATATATATATATATATATATATATATATATATATATATATATATATATATACTCATGATGCAATATTGTGAGTTCATAAGGTAAATTATGCAGTAAAATGTATTTTTTTACTAAAACGGAAGAAACTTAATATCTTTATTTTTAACAATAAAATTTAAAAATAAGAGAATTTTATTTGTGTCTCATAATGAATAACCATTTTTAGGGAAAAAAATCCCAAAATAAATGATATTTTTGCAAAATACTTTATCCATAAATATTTTTTTAATCAAAACAATTTCACCATTCATTCAATACTTGCAAATTTTACATTTATTTTAACTAAGTGATTGAAAAAAAAAAATTATGACAACAAAATGGTTACAGGAGTTTAAGTAGTTATTATATTAATATTATTTTTCTTTTATTCATTAAATATTACCAAACAAAAAATAAAGGTGATTGATTTGAATAAAATTTTTAAGAAGATTTTTTTTTGCCCCCCACCTATAATAATTCCTGAATTCGTCATTGGATATAAAATATTAATTAAATAGTTGTTGTGACTACAATAAGTGAGTCCTATTGAATAAAAATATTATAACATTTCTATTTTTGAAAGTGTTTATAGTGAGACGTCATAAATAACAAATGTATAATCTATATATATTATATAGGAGAGTCTAATGATATTCACACAGTTTGCCACATGGAATTATGATGTGGAGTTCCACGTGGCATCATTCTATTATCCTATTGGCTTGAACACTTACGAAAGAAAGTAAAAACTTACTACACCCAAATATATAAATTTAATATAACTACCGAGTTTAGATCAAACTCTACTTATTATTTTCTCTTCAGTACTTCACCCGTCCCGAAATAGACGTATATTTTGTTAGAGACATTATCGTGTATCGGAAATTGACGAACCTTTTAACATATAAAGATTTTGGACCACTTCTCTTAGAACCAATTTATTTTAAGGTGGAACCTCAGACTTTAAAATTGTATCAGAGCAGGCATGCTACACGTGCAGGCCCAACGTCCCATAGTGTTGCTCCGCGCCACCCGATTAATAAGTCAATGTTATAAGCCTCAGACTTTAAATTATGTTTAGTATGTACATTGACTTTGTCGGATGCAACTGTATTTTAGTAACTAATGGCGAGAATCCATATAAAAATAAATAATAGCAGAGTATAATACTAAATTCTCATGTTGCCACATAGAATTATGACGTGGAAGTCAATGTGGCGTCTTCACATAGGTTAAAGCTAGTATACTCATTTAAGGATATAATTGTAATATCAATAGTAAATTTGAAATTTAAAGAAAAATTCAATTTATTTTGAACTTCATTGAAAATCTGTTTTTTTTTTTAAGATAAAAAATCAATTTCAATCAAGTTCAATCAAGCTGTAGAGTATGATAGTTGTTTTTCCCCTGAAATATTGATTAATAAGTTACAGCATAAATAATTAGTAAATACAGAGTACATTTTTGGGACGTTGTTATATGCCCTTGATATAAACTAAAGTTATTAGAATTTAATCAATTTAATGGACAATTTAAAAATCTATTTCTTTCCATTAAATTTTATATTATTTCTACTAAACAAAATTTAATGGCACATTAATTAAAGTTTGTAAAATTTTATTATTATTTAGTTGAATTTTTTTTGTAAATACTAAAAAAATATGATTATTTTCAAGCTACTCTTAAAACTACTATTAATTTATAATAAAATATTGAATATCAGTGGAATAAATCAATTTTCAAGACTTTTGATCAATATCCAATTATTCAATTACATTAATTGAGAATTGTATTCTGATTTAGATAGATTTGAAATTTGAAAGAAGAATTAGATTGTGAGCACCCCAACCCGGGACCTAACACGCATCCCGAGCTAAGGGAGCTCAAACTAAGAAAAACCATCTTAATTTTTAAAACATTTATTTGCCTTTAAAAGAGAACCACCTTTCAAACTTTAAAATTTTAAAATCAATTAGTAATATCTCTACTTAGAGGAAATCCAACCACAACTTTAATAAACCGATATCTGATCAAATACATTGGAAACCTTAATTAACATCTGTTTAACAAAAGGGGTTTTCCATACAAAATATAAAAGAGGAATACTTATCAAATACTCCTAACAGACCACTCCTATACTTAACTTGTCAAGCCCCAAAAGCAAAGTCCACAATGATACCCCGGCCTCACTGATTCGGGTCACCTGTCTCGGAATCTAAAACAGTAAAGGGAGAGGGGTGAGAATAAATCTCAATGAGCTATTATGGATGCAGCAAGATGCCATACAAGATGCAACACGTAGCATGGCAACACTTAACACATTATGAAAGCGGTAAACACATTACGTTACCTCATTTTACCTTTTCCCGTCTGAACAATAAGTCGTACAACGTGGGAGTAAAACTCCACTCTTTGGTGAACTGCCCTACGCACATTCACCGCTTATAGGTCTCATACCCCAGAGATCCATATAAGAAAAAAAACAGGATACATATATGACCCCTATTTTTAGAGTATCATATACTATCATCGCCACTGCAGAGAGCCGTTGGCTTCATACAGAGCATTCCCCCGGTTTCTCCTAATCGCAGCAGTATGTAAAGGCTACTTATCGCTCGCATAAGCAGCTTGCATGCCCCCACACTGTGGCCACAGAGTGGGGAAGGGTCACCGATATGATGAACCTTCAATCACTTATTGAACAAATCAATAATTGATTGACTTCCATCATACCCACCCGAACATATACACATTCAAGTACATAATAGATACTTGAATTATAATCCACAAAATGGGATAATCATATAACAACATGGTAATGTATACTCATGCAAATCAATACCATAGTGCAACAATTTATGTAATGCACAATGCATAATATCATCCATGCATATGAACTCAATTGAGGTACAATATAACCACATAATCCACAAGGGATACAAAATAATCAAGTACCAATTAATCCACACCGGATACAACACAACAACATGCTCATCTTTCCATTAACGAAATAGTGAAACTTATGGTTTCTACGCTATTTCTAACTAATCACCAAGGATAGGGAACAAGTAAGGTCATCAAGTACCTTAAACCAATCCTACGAAGTCATTACTTAACCTTGAATGAGCTTAATGAAAGTGCAAGATCTACTTCCCGAGTTCTAGCCATATTGGTGAAGTACGCATAAATCTTAATAACCAATTTCGTAACACATTCTATATTACCAAGTCTCTATAAGGATTTGTGCTAATTTAACTAGTTGGAGTTGCATTCTTAAGTGGCCCCAAAGTTCTACTTGAGTCTAGGTTAAAAGGAGTGAATCCTATCCGAATTGGATTAGGTCCTATCAATTTATAATGGTTAGAGATTATTCCCGAGGTTATTAGCAAAAATCAAAGAAAAGAGAAGAATCTGGGAAGATTCGGTGACATGGGCGACCGCCATGTCACTGGGCGACCGCCCAAGTGAGTTTACAAGGAGAGCCCACATTCTCGCCGCCTGGCGGCCGCAGCCCCTATGGGCGACCGCCCATGGCCCCTTTCAAAGACACATACGAATTTCCAACTTAATTTTCTTAGTGTATTTCCTTTTTAATCTTTCCAAATTTCATGAATACTAAAGGGGTTCTCAAACCTTACATAACTCAACTTCAATCATCTAACCCAAATAAATATAAATCTAGATTACCCACCACAAGAATTTCAACCCATCTCATTAACATTTTTCAAGTTAAACTCTCTTAACCCAACCAAACCCATTTTCTTATACTATTGATCAACTTCTATGAACCAAAACCTCATTCTCCAACATTAACCAAATTTCCCTAAACCCTAAGAAGATTTCAATTCATCAAACCATTAAAATACAACAACAATAACAACATATTTCATGAGCATTCAAAGAAGGGAAAATCATAATAACTCACCTTTGGATTTTATAAGGAAGGTTGATCTATTTAGCTAGATGAACTCCCCAAGATGATCCAACTCCAAAGGTGCTCCTAAACTTGAGTTTGGTGGAAGATTTGCTTGGCTTCAAGAATGGAGCTTGAAAGCTTCCATGGAATTCTAAATGTTCTCTTGGAGGAAGAAGTGAATGAATGAGGGAGGAGGAAGGAGAGTGAGGAGGAGAAGAAGGGGGGCGGATGGAGGAGGGTATGGGGGAGAGGAGAGAGGAACACATGGCATGAGGAGGGAGGTTATAAACTTTGGCCCCCTCTTGAAATATCACCAAGACTTTCACCCAATCCCTTTAATTTAAACTTAACTCATTTATCCAAATAATTCATCCTACTCAATTCACCTCCTTGCACTATTTATCATTTTTCCATTTTTATTATTCCCCAATCTTCTTTATTTAATAACCAATAAATTCTTAAAAGATTCTAATCTTACTACTTACCCAATTTATCTTAAATTAAGAATTTAAAGACATAAAGGAACACATAAAATAAATATAAATATTAAAAGCATCTAATATAATATTAAAAATAAATGCCTAGGGTTGGGGTCGTTACACTCACTCCCCCTTAAAGAAAATTCGTCCCGAATTTGACTGTCGCTTACCCTTAGGATCAGATAGCAAGGGTTACCTTTCACACATTCTAACTTAACACTTTTCCATTAGATTTTTCCATTGCATAATTCTACTATACACTTTCTTAACCCGAATACTCTAGGACTTCACTCCCCAATTAGTCTCTTCAACACTATGATTTTTCCAAGATTTTCCAATTTCATAAGTAATGTGATACTACAACTTAATATTCCGAGAATACTATACCATCATCACTAACCCGAATTTTCACGACCTCAAAGAAAGTATATTCAAATAAAAGTATTACATCTTATGTCTCCCAATACATTACGATATCACATTTAAACTTCAAATACTCTATAAACTGCCCCAAATCGGTCTATAAGTCGACTCACCAACATTTCCTAAAACTTCAAATGGATTAACAAACTTTGGCGCTAAATTACCTTAGACCTTGCTTCCCCAATTTCATCCCAACAAATTAGAGATCGATATTTTCTTTCCTAACAACGTCTCATACGGTTTTATCTTAATGTTAGAATGATAACTGATATTATACACACCCAACCACTGGTAATCATATTTCCTATCGACTACAAAAATCCTTCAACTCTTAGGATCGGTAACCATCCCCGATAGAGAACTTCAAAAGATAAGATTCCGTTTAAATCACACAAACAATTGTAACCGCTCTCGAACAATGATAAGAAATTTCCGCTCTATCTAAGTTAACTTCCTCGAAACATACGCTATCACTTCCCATTTTGCATAACACTACACCCCGATCTTCCTTTAATACACACTTAAAATTTCACAAGATTCTCACATCCACTAGGTAAGGTAAGAGTCAACCTATTTTCCATCACTAACAATATGATTCATCCTCATCACAACCTACACCATTTATACGCCCTTTAGATTCAACCAAAGTAATGACTTTACAATTCTTAAGGGTTCATTAAATTTCTTAGGTAGTACTTGCTAACTCAAAGATCACGGACTCAACCTCACAAGATCCTTGGCAACACCCGAGTTTAAGACTATAGAACCCAAAATTTGTAATCCTCTCGAGCTAACTCATACTAGCTAAACTTTGCATACAGGGACTCCTCACAAGGTATCATTAACCCAACTCTCAAATTATTTTTACAATCTTCCCGAAACTTTAATTAACAAAGATATCATCAATTCTAATTACCCTAAAGCCATCAAAATAAGAATTACAATTCTGCTTATCCTACTCAGAACCAACACAACAAAATATACCAACGAAAGCACATTTAACATTTACTCGCAACTAGCACATAAAATTTTGGAAAAGACTCCCTAAGCAAGTCTAGCATATACCAATTACTCTTCACATCTTAATTCAAAACTTTCACCCTAAACACCCTCAAAAAAAATCAGAATCTCACATTTAAGGTTCACTTATAACAATTACCAATATAAGCAATTTAGGCATGGAAAAAGGAGACTCACCTATTAGGATAGTCTATCATTATACAACAACTACTTAACCCTCCAGGTCAAGTATATCTAAGAATCGTAAAATAATAACTATACCAATTCAACTGGCAATACATGCTCGCCCATAACCACATAACCATCGTGGTAAACCAAAGAAGGTTCGAGGTATTCTCTCATAAGAGCAGAATCCTCTAACAATAAAACAAATTCTCAACAATGTATGTCACATGTAAGCAAAATGTGATGCCAATTATAAATGATATGCAACAGGATCTATAAAGTATGACCCCTACTTCTGAGACAGGAAAATATACCTCTAGTGACCTCTAGGGGATCCATCTCTCTTGGACCCAAAACACACACTTGACCTTGGACCTTCTCTTTTGGTTTCCCTTCCTTATCTCTTTTGATACCACCTCTTTGAACCTTTGGACCGGCACCCGAAGCTAACCTCTCCGACGAAATGCGGGACAATTTTTCTTGTAGTGCCCCGCTCCTCCACAATTCAAACATTTCCCTTGCTTACTCCAACACCCGTCTTCAGTGTGACCCATCTTCTTGCAATATTTACACATCATCCCATACTGTTTGGGTGCGGCCTAGACGAAGAAGCTACCACAAGTTTCTCTCTCATCCTTCCTGAAGTTAAAGCCCTTGGCCGATCTCCAATCTCACCTTCCAATTTCCCACTATTTTCCTCAATATTTTTCTCGATCTTATAAGCTCTCTCTAAGGCCGTCGATAATTGGTGAAGCTATCAATCCCAAATTTCTTCCTAAACTCGGCCCCTCAAACCTTTTATAAACCTATGAACTCTTTTCGCTTCATACGATACCAAATGAGGGCAACTTCTAGCTAATTCCTCAAACCTGATTACATACTGATTCACCGTCATGATCCCTTGTTCTAGTCCTAAGAATTCGATCTCCTTCTTGTCCCTTGTAACCATCGAAACGAAATAATCCTCGAAATGTTTGGTGAAATTATCCCAAGTCTCGGGGCGTATGATCCCGCTCCCAACTTCCCTTCAATATTTGCCACCACCGATCGCCTAAACCTTCAAGTTTGAACACGGCATACCTAACTTTCTCCTTGTTGGGACTTTCTATAACCTCGAAAATCCTATTCATTTCTGCTAACCATTCTTCTGCCTTTAACGGGTTCGGACCTCCGTTAAAGCTCGGTGGGTTCATCTTCACAAATCTTTCCAATCCATCACTTTGACATCCTTCAAGTTGGTTCGAAACTGATCCTCTCGTCTCCATACCTTGTACAAACTCCCTGAATAATTTCATCATCTCTTCATTCTGAATTCCACCTATACCCATATCTACTTCCTTTCCTAGCACCTTTCGCTGATCATCCTTGCTTCCGGCCATTAGAACGAACTCCTGCATAAAACACTCGACGTCAATTTCCACACATTCCCCTTAGTTTAGACATCTACCCTTGACCTCTAAACTAAGCTCTGATACCAACTGTGAGCACCCCAACCCGGGACCTAACACGCATCCCGAGCTAAGGGAGCTCAAACTAAGAAAAACCATCTTAATTTTTAAAACATTTATTTGCCTTTAAAAGAGAACCACCTTTCAAACTTTAAAATTTTAAAATCAATTAGTAATATCTCTACTTAGAGAAAATCCAACCACAACTTTAATAAACCGATATCTGATCAAATACATTGGAAACCTTAATTAACATCTGTTTAACAAAAGGGGTTTTCCATACAAAATATAAAAGAGGAATACTTATCAAATACTCCTAACAGACCACTCCTATACTTAACTTGTCAAGCCCCAAAAGCAAAGTCCACAATGATACCCCGGCCTCACTGATTCGGGTCACCTGTCTCGGAATCTAAAACAGTAAAGGGAGAGGGGTGAGAATAAATCTCAATGAGCTATTATGGATGCAGCAAGATGCCATACAAGATGCAACACGTAGCATGGCAACACTTAACACATTATGAAAGCGGTAAACACATTACGTTACCTCATTTTACCTTTTCCCGTCTCGAACAATAAGTCGTACAACGTGGGAGTAAAACTCCACTTTTGGTGAACCGCCCCATGCACATTCACCGCTTATAGGTCTCATACCCCAGAGATCCATATAAGAAAAAAAAAAACAGGATACATATATGACCCCTATTTTTAGAGTATCATATACTATCATCGCCACTGCAGAGAGCCGTTGGCTTCATACAGAGCATTCCCCCGGTTTCTCCTAATCGCAGCAGTATGTAAAGGCTACTTATCGCTCGCACAAGCAGCTTGCTGGCCCCACACTGTGGCCACAGAGTGGGGAAGGGTCACCGATATGATGAACCTTCAATCACTTATTGAACAAATCAATAATTGATTGACTTCCATCATACCCACCCGAACATATACACATTCAAGTACATAATAGATACTTGAATTATAATCCACAAAATGGGATAATCATATAACAACATGGTAATGTATACTCATGCAAATCAATACCATAGTGCAACAATTTATGTAATGCACAATGCATAATATCATCCATGCATATGAACTCAATTGAGGTACAATATAACCACATAATCCACACCGGGATACAAAATAATCAAGTACCAATTAATCCACACCGGGATACAACACAACAACATGCTCATCTTCCATTAACGAAATAGTGAAACTTATGGTTTCTACGCTATTTCTAACTAATCACCAAGGATAGGGGAACAAGTAAGGTCATCAAGTACCTTAAACCAATCCTACGAAGTCATTACTTAACCTTGAATGAGCTTAATGAAAGTGCAAGATCTACTTCCCAAGTTCTAGCCATATTGGTGAAGTACGCATAAATCTTAATAACCAATTTCAGAACACATTCTATATTACCAAGTCTCTATAAGGATTTGTGCTAATTTAACTAGTTGGAGTTGCATTCTTAAGTGGCCCCAAAGTTCTACTTGAGTCTAGGTTAAAAGGAGTGAATCCTATCCGAATTGGATTAGGTCCTATCAATTTATAATGGTTAGAGATTATTCCCCGAGGTTATTAGCAAAAATCAGCAAAAGAGAAGAACTGGGGAAGATCTGGTGACATGGGCGACCGCCCATGTCACTTGGGCGACCGCCCAAGTGAGTTTACAAGGAGAGCCCACATTCTGCCGCCTTGGGCGGCCGCTCAGCCCTATGGGCGACCGCCCATACGGCCCCTTTCTCAAAGACACATACGAATTTCCAACTTAATTTTCTTAGTGTATTTCCTTTTTAATCTTTCCAAATTTCATGAATACTAAAGGGGTTCTCAAACCTTACATAACTCAACTTCAATCATCTAACCCAAATAAATATAAATCTAGATTACCCACCACAAGAATTTCAACCCATCTCATTAACATTTTTCAAGTTAAACTCTCTTAACCCAACCAAACCCATTTTCTTATACTATTGATCAACTTCTATGAACCAAAACCTCATTCTCCAACATTAACCAAATTTCCCTAAACCCTAAGAAGATTTCAATTCATCAAACCATTAAAATACAACAACAATAA
This sequence comes from Adenophora triphylla var. japonica, assembly GCA_022495995.1. NCBI lineage: Eukaryota > Viridiplantae > Streptophyta > Magnoliopsida > Asterales > Campanulaceae > Adenophora > Adenophora triphylla. The sequence goes on along the minus strand of JAFEMH010005009.1, from coordinate 33,673 downwards.
CAACATATTTCATGAGCATTCAAAGAAGGGAAAATCATAATAACTCACCTTTGGATTTTATAAGGAAGGTTGATCTATTTAGCTAGATGAACTCCCCAAGATGATCCAACTCCAAAGGTGCTCCTAAACTTGAGTTTGGTGGAAGATTTGCTTGGCTTCAAGAATGGAGCTTGAAAGCTTCCATGGAATTCTAAATGTTCTCTTGGAGGAAGAAGTGAATGAATGAGGGAGGAGGAAGGAGAGTGAGGAGGAGAAGAAGGGGGCGGATGGAGGAGGGTATGGGGGAGAGGAGAGAGGAACACATGGCATGAGGAGGGGAGGTTATAAACTTTGGCCCCCCTCTTGAAATATCACCAAGACTTTCACCCAATCCCTTTAATTTAAACTTAACTCATTTATCCAAATAATTCATCCTACTCAATTCACCTCCTTGCACTATTTATCATTTTTCCATTTTTATTATTCCCCAATCTTCTTTATTTAATAACCAATAAATTCTTAAAAGATTCCAATCTTACTACTTACCCAATTTATCTTAAATTAAGAATTTAAAGACATAAAGGAACACATAAAATAAATATAAATATTAAAAGCATCTAATATAATATTAAAAATAAATGCCTAGGGTTGGGGTCGTTACATAGATCTCATTTAGGAGTTGATTCAATTAAGAAAATTATTTGAATACTAATTGTTATCAAAATCTAAGCAGAAATTTAGGAGTTGATTTTTTAAAATGGTTTTGAAGATAAAAAATTATCTAATCCTAATATTATGCAAACGGCTAACCCCCAAAAGATCATCAGGTGTTTCCTTCATTATCTTCATTAATATATGCCTTTGTACAAGTATGATTCTTAGATAATCTCATTTCATTATTTTTTGAGCAATCACATTTCATTTTTAATATCTGCATTTTATTCATCTTTTATTAGGGAAAGGTTCACAAGCAACAACCAGGGTAAGATGCAAGTTTCCAGTTCCAAGTTCCATGTATGGGAAGAAGGCAACTTGAGTTCTGCATGGACTTGGCGAAAGAGATAAAGGAATATTATCACAAATCCGTATTAATATGATCTGATCTTAATGGAACTATGCTAGGCCAGGTTACAAAGAAAGTTAACAAAATTTGAATTACAAGTACGGTTGACTATAAATTGAATATTGAATAATTGAGTAGTGGGGTCTACAAATACAAAATTCAATCTTTTATTGTCAACTGTATTTTGTCCATAAGACATGAATGTCATTAATTCTATTTCCAGTTAATAATGAAACGTTTAAGAGCTGAGCCTTAAATTTCTTTATAGATGAAATGAGAATTCATACTTGCTTTTGTATTTGTATAGCACAGAAAGAGAATACCCTTTATTATTACTTAATTCCTTGGTCTCATAAAAAATGTCACACTTTTTTTATACGTCTCAAAATGAATGTTAAGTTTGTAAATAAAAAATATTATTAATATAATTTTACAATGATACTTTTTCAACTAAAAGGCCAATGCCCCTTAAATTTTATTAATAGAAGATAATAAATAAAACATGATGTGGGATATACCTAACCATCACATTGTGAGTTGGGGATATAAAATTTTTACCTCCATGAAAATAATAAATTATTTTATAATAATAAATAAGTAAAACACATTTCTAAAAGTATTTACAAATAATTTTGATATATTTTTGTTTAGTTATTTTCAAAATCAGTTTATCTAACAATAATGTTACTTCCTCCATCTCATACAAAATATCACATTTCTCTTTTTAATCCGTCATAAAATAAATTTTCATTTTCAAAGGAAATAGTGGTTGTGAAAGTTTTTCATTGTACAAGTAATATCCATAAAAGTAAAAATCACGTTAACAAGCCAAATAGGATATTTATTATGAACCGGAGAAGAAGTATAGTTTGTGTAGAAAATCCGTTCCTTTTTGTTTTGTTTAGAGTTGTACCAATCAAATTTTATAAGGTAAAATAAATTATCGTGGCATTTATTAACCAAAACCCATTCACTATAATCATTATTCACTTTGCCTCAAAATAATTTTCATAAAAACTTACAATTTCTTTTAAACAAAAAAATTAATTTAAATATCTTTATAAAAATATTTGTGACCGAGGTAATATTTTTTATGAATACTTGCAGAATAAACAACGAAAAAAGAAAGAAAAAACACACTTGTAAAATCACGGAGGCTTAGTCAAAATAAGCTAATTAAAAAAATCACATTATTTGTTTAAAAATTAACAGTTTAAATATTAACAGATAAAAATTATCAATTACCTTCAACTATCATCAATTATCATAGCAATTATAAGTCTAAAGTATAAATCAATATTTCAAAACAAAGATATTATTATATCAGAGTTTAAAAATTATTGATAATGATTTATTTTTTCTTTCAAATATACATTTGTTAGGATAATGCTCTACCCCTGATGCAATATTTAACAGCCTTATTTAATTCAAGAGAAAATTTTAATTTTTTTGGATATTAATTTTGAATGGAGGTAGTACATTAATATCAAATTTCATCCGACTATAATTTGATATTTTTAATGTCAGATATTTTCGTAAGATAATTATAGAATAGCAAAAAAATAACAGATGATGATTTTTTTCCTTTCAAAAACAATTTGGTGAGATAATAATAAAAGATTTTTTTTTAACTCCACTAATTAGAAATAATTTATTTCTTTCGTTTAAAAAAGTAATGATATTTTTTATAAAAAATAAAAATTCAAATTCAATGGTAAAATGGTGGATGCAAATATGCTTAACTCTTTATTGAAATTATACTCTTTTTGTCTCATTTGAAATAAAAAAATCAAAGAAAAATATCAATTCAATTGCACACAGATCAATAATTTATATAAAAAAAATTGTCTTTTGGGAGTATTCTTGTATTTCAATAAAAATATATTGTTTTTATCAGGATAATCAAAAATCTTTAAAATTCTTGAACATTGTTTTCACCAAATTTGTTACTCCTTTCATTCCATAATAATAGTTTCTTCATTTTTCTATTCAAGAATTTTAAAAACATGTTTTCCTTTTATTACTATTCTTAATGAGGTCCAATTATTACCTCCAATAAACCCTTTCTTGCAATAATCATTACTCCTATCACAAGGCTAATTTTGGAAGTTAAATTATTTGATACCTCAATTTTATAAATATAATATATTTTTGAAACAAATATTTATGAAAAATGGGACTATCATTTTAAACGAAAGGAGGGACTTCAGAATTATGGAGTGGAGTATAACTTATGCAAATAAGGCCAGTGTGGTAGTGACATCATATATTCATCGTATAGCATATATTTATCGTATGAGTTTCACATACCGACTTGAAGACTCCCCTGTTCCGATTTAAAGTTTTTTACTTTTTTTTTTAGTTTGTCTCAGTTTAAAGTTTTTAGTTTGATTTATTTCTAAAATGGATAATGAGACTCACTTGCTACACTTACAATACCAACCCACTTATTATTTCCTACCAATTTTCCCTCTCCTACTTTACTTTCATATTCACAATATTTATTTTTTCTTGATTTAAAGTCAAAATAAGAAAATTAAATTTGGACGGCGGAGTACCATTTAGAATAAATGTCGAAACCCACAAACTTACTACTCCATGGTCTCAAAATAAAAGTTTCATTAAAAGAAAATCATATAGAGAACTTATGTTTTTATCGGACTAAAGTAATAAAATATTATATAACACAACTTTTAATGAAATAAAATTATGTAATTAATTAAAGAATAAAAATATTTAATTCGATATTGAATGGGACATCCCGAGCATTAAAATTTAAGAGATAAAACTGAGAAGTTTCTTTGATACTCCACACGTCTCATAATAATGTTCAATTTACCCTTTTTGTTTAAAAAAAATAGTCTCATTTCCAAAATTATTAGGTTAAAATCTTTAAACTTTCAAAATTGCAAATTAAGTAAAAACAGAAAGAAAGGAGATGGTGAATTAATCTAAGGAGAAGAGAAAGTGATGGAGTAATAAGTAAATATCATTAAGGTTAATAATAAAAATGAAAATAAGTTGTTAAAATATTTGAATAGTAAAATATATGACTATTATTATGAACATAGAGAGTAATAAATTAACATTATGTATGGCGACTCTGGTCAAGTGAGATTGTGAATGATTCGAGATTTTTGAAATTAGTAAGTATCTATTAGACTATCAAAAAATGTGATGAGTACCCAAAAATGTTTAGAAACCCACTTTACCAAGTTACAAATTACATGTGTCTTCGATGAAAACTTTTGGTGAGAATTACATGTAGGGAAGGACTTTCAGGCCTTTGAGATTATCAGAAGAAGTTCTGTAGTCTAAAAATGCTCGATAATCAAGTTAAATGATTTTCTCGCGTCAATAATATTTTTAAAAATGTGTTTGGCATTTAAAATGATTATATTTATTTTTTATGCATACGTGTTACCCTAAAATCTTGATAATTATACAAATTTGAGAAAAAATCTAAACAACCAAGTAAGAGATAAATTTACATTTTGTTAGAGACATTATCTCATACCGAAAATTGACGAACCTTACCAATAACATATAAAGATCATGAGCCACTCCCATTAGCATCAATTGATTTTAAGGTGGAATCTCAGACTTGAAGATGGTATTAGAGCAGGTCCATTACACGTGCAGTCTCAATAGTCTATGATGTTGCTCCGCGCTACCCGATTAATAAGTCCTAAACATTGGCAAAACCCGTCTACACGTGAGGGGCGTGTTAGAGACATTATCTTACATCGAAAATTGACAAATCTTGCCTGTAACATATAAAGATCCTGATACACTTTTCTTAGCACCAATTGATTTTAAGGAGGAACCGCAAACTTGAAGACATTTTATTAATTAATATTATACATATACAAACAACCATGGAATAGATGCATAATTGTTATCTTAAAATCTGACTAATTTAAAGTTTCAACATTGTAATCATTCGATGATATATCATAACGTGGTCCACTCTTCCAAAATTACAACTTACTATCTCTATCATTCTTTGTTGAATTAGTTTTTATTATTTGATACAAAAATTAACATATATTATAATTGAAAAATTAACGTAAATTGGATAGATATTGAGAGTATAATAAGATATAACATTTCAAAAATGCTACAAGTTGGCCACTAACTGTTAAGTGTGAGTGCACGTGTGTGGGTAGAATAAAGAAATATTAAAAATTTACTATTTATTGAGTCATAACTTCTAATGAAACGTCAAAAATGAAAACTTTTATAGTTTGAAATGGGAGAGTAATTTTATATGCTTTTTAGATAAGTATACTTATGTCCCGTCGAGTATCGACGGGTTACTAACTAGTTATCTAGTTATAAAGAATAGCAAACTATACTTAATGATTAACCACAAATAAAATACGGAGAAATTGGCTATCCATAAATGTAAGAAACTCAATACAGTTTTTTTTGGCATGTTTAAAATGGCAATATGCTATTTATATTTGATGGACATACACACACACACACACACACACACACACACACACACACACACACACACACACACACACACACACACACACACACACACATATATATATATATATATATGACGAGTTATATGACTACCTCGTAAGATTAAATAAGAAGCTCATTGTGTGGAAAAATAACGCTTGTGCTACGAACCTTTGATTGTATCGATCGATCATGCAATCATCACGCTTTTCTCGTTCAATCAATATCACTAGATGGATATTGATTATGTATTCCACTCTCAAATTCAAAACTCTCGATGATAGATTAGAGAAAGCAATCTAGCCGAAATAATATATGGAGGAGAGATATAACTTGCACGTACCATATTATGAGGGTAAATACCCTTTATTTATGTAATAACCCAAAATTTTATTTATTATTCTTTTCTTTAATTTAATTTATTAATTGTTTTATTTAATTAATGAATTGTATTACCTTTTCCTACATGGACTAGGTTAAGTTGGGCTTGAAATATTAACTTGGATGACTTAAACTTGGATTACCTTTATAGTATTGGACTTGATTTACTTTTGGGCTTAGGTTTTGAAAACCCAACTATAAATACAACTTTCTAAACCTAGGAGCCTCATAATATTTTAATCGTAGAAAAGAGAGAGAGAGTGCCGTGTAAGAGAGAGAGAGGCGGCGGCAAGAGGGAGAAAGAGAGAGAAAGGCATCCGATCAAGAGGAAGAAGGAGGAAGAAAACACCATCGATTCGTGTTCAAGGATTAAAACCAAGGTAAGATCAAATCCTTCGTTGCTATGATTTTAGATTAAAATCCTAAGAAACCCTAAAAGCTTAAGAATAAGATTAGGGTTTGGAAAATCAAGGTGTTTTGTGATTTGAATGGTTAAACCTATCATTAATGATCATGATTAGGGTTTGGGCATGGTGATTGAATGGTTTTGACCTAAATATTCCATGCTAGGGTTTTGAGAAAGATTTGGGTTTTGTGTGCGTTGTGTGTGTGTGTGTGTGGCAGCCGTGTGTGTGTGTGTGGCGGCTGTGTGGGTGTGTGTGTGCCGTGTATGTGTTGTGTGTGTGTGTGCTGTGTGCATGCAGTGTGTGTGTGCATGTATGTATGTGTGTCTATTGTGTGTGTGTGTTGTGTTAGGGTTTAGTGTGTGTGTTTTTATGTGCTGAGAAAGGTATAAACAGTGTGTGTAAAGTAAAATAAAGAGAGTATTGATGGGAATTGAATATGGAAAACCCTAGGGGTAGTTTGGTAAACCTATGGGGGTTAGTTAAACTTAGAAGAAGTTAAAGAAGATTAACTCATAGGTTAATAAGATGGATTAAAAGAAGTTTTGACAGTTAGTAAATAGAGATTACTTGTACCTAAGAATGGTTTTGCATGATTGTAGATTCGTGCGAGGATTAGTATTGCAAGAAGTGCAAGCAACCCGAGGTAAGGGATTACGTTCATTAGTATTTGAAGTATTCATCCTTGAGATAGGATTCCATGAATTGTATTGAAAGTATTTACTACCAATGTGGCCGGTAGTTTTGTTTCTAAATATTCCTTTGATATGAACGTCTGTTAGAATGTTCCTACCCTTGATATGCGTTGTTCAATGGGTATCCATGATAATTGGATTTGTTAATGTGTTCTTGTACCTATGAACATGAGGAAAGTACTGCAGGAATGATCGCGCCCCTCGGCCCTCCGCAAAAGCTCTGGCGTCATAGTTGAACCTCCCCTGACTCGATCTGTCAGGCTGGGGAGCAGGCTCTGGATCCGCATCTGCACCCGGGATTGGAGTATCCACAGACCTCCTCGAAGGCATCGGCTCGTGAGCCGCCACACTCCTCGACGACCCGCAGGACATCCCCTTCATGAGTTTCTTTATGAAGGACTTAAGCCCCAGGTACCGTCGGGTGATCAAGTCTACGTCTGCCCCGAGACCTGCATGATAAAGAGACAATACTAAAAAAGGATAAAGCAGAGAAGCATGACAAAAATGCTAAAAACAAATGATAAACATTCACCGAAGCATCGGGATCAACCCGATAAGTAGAAGGAGCCTGCTCTGGGACGGACACAGATACCCGCCTTTGGCTAGAATCCCCGTGCACATAAGTAAAGTCTGCCCCAGGCACAGGAACATCTCGAGGGTACGATTAGCTAGCACATGCGGTGTCCTCAACTTCCTCCTCACGAAGGAATCATACTCCTCGCCCACCAAGACGTAGTCATCGGCGTCCACCCTGGCCCGATACCTCTTGATCTCCAGATAGCCCATCTCGGAAGGGCTCAGCATATGAAATGGGGGATCCCTCGAAGCACAAGGAGCGACACTATCGCCATGCTGCCAGAAGACCCGCTCCCCCAAGTTCATCGCATCGCAGGTGAGGCCCCGCAGAAGTTTCCTCTTCCTCGTCACCCGGGGTGCACCCTCCAGATCCTCTGCATCATACCGGGACCAGGGATATAGCTGGAAGCTCTCTGGGGTATCCCTCTCCAGATGCCTCTTCACATCATTGTAGCTGATAGTGATTTTCCCCCGACTACTCCTCCTCTTTCTCAAGGGTTGGGCCCAGCACAGCATATCAGGGTACCCCACCAACGCGTCCTCGTGACGATCCCACTCCCCGGGCCCGAAATACCTCATAGCACCATACCTGCCACGAAAGGAAAAATAACAGTTCAGACAAAAGAAAAGGAAAAGAAAAAGAAAAAGAGGAACAATGACAATACAAAGCTACAAAAGCAGTAAATCATACCTCCAGCGCAAAGTCAAAACATCCAAGGGAGACCCCTACTAAACTTGTCAACGGAAAAGTAGAGCTCTGCCAGACCTGCCTCTCCCCAGGCGATGTCACACACCCTCTCTAGATCCACCAAGGACTCAAGCAGAGGAAAAAGAGCCGCGGTAGCATGATTCGGGAACAGTGTCAACGAAAGGGCAAACCACAAAAAGGAGCGCGCCAGCTACTTCGCGGTTACTCCCCTGGGATCCCTCCGGTACCTCCCGATGTTAATCACGATCTTTGCCTCCACCTCGGAATACACCATGCCTAAACCCTTACTAGGAGAAGGCTCAAATCCCAGCAGCTCGATCAGACGCTCATCGGACATCCGATCCCTCCATTTCATCGACTCCCCCTTAAAGGAAAGGCCGGTGATAGCATCAAAATCTGTGGGAGTCACCGTCACCTCCCCCCAGCCGAAGTGGAACGAGTGCGTGATATCCCACCAGTACTCCGATAAATCCAGAAAAACACCCTTGTTCTTCTTGGTCGTCATGACCCCTACAAGGTTCTCTACAAACACGTTCAACCCAAAATCAATAACCAGCCTCCGAGGACTCGGTCTCCCCTCCCAAGAGTTGTCCGACATGCTATTCCAAACCTCTACAACAGTCTTAAGAGACCCCATCGTCTTCATCTTCTTTGCCTTTCCCGACATAGGCGCCTCCTCCTGCAGGTAAACCCAACAAAGGTATGTCAATACAAGATTTTGCAATAATAAACACTACATCAAAAATAATATCACATATCATTTCAAAAATTCCGTTCCGATACGACACATTTCATTGCAAAAAAGTCCGTTACCAAAAACACAACACATCGCATTTCAAAAAGTCCGTCCCGATACGACACATTTCATTTCAAAAAGTCCGTTACAAAATACGACACATTTCATTTCAAAAGTCCGTCACTAAACACGGCAAGTTTTATTTCAAAAAGTCCGTTCCGACACGACACGTTTCATCTCGAAAGTCCGTTACCAAAAACGCAGTGCACATTTCAAAAGTCCGTTCCGACGCGGCAAGTTTTATTCCAAAAAAAAAGTCCGTCTAAACACGGCATGCTCTACTTCAAAAAACCGTTTTCACACAAATCTATTCCAAATGTTCAATGCTCGATAGTACATACAAAAACACCATCAAAGTACAAGTCATCCAAGCATGCAAAACACCCATTTCAAAGGAGATACTTTATTTTCACAAATCAAAGTTAAACTTCATATTTTTCAATAAAAATTACATATCCGTGATCCATACACATTCAATTTCAATAATTCATCATCAATTTCACGAAATAAACATGGCAACAACAAAAGCCCCAAATATGGCAAGAACAAACCCTAGCTCTAACATACACCGATCAAAGCAAAAATCAAAGACAAAATTTGATGCTTACCTCCATTTGCGCTTTCCCCTTTAAATTGTGCGTATGCCCATCCGGGTATAGCTTATCCGGATTGATTGTAGAAGGCTTGAAATTTAAGGAATTCCTTTACAAATCCATCCCCCTTTCCATGGCTTCGTTGGTGACAGTATCGCCTATATACCTCGGCCATGGTGGAAGTCTAGCTAAATGGAAGAATTTCTTGGGAGAGATTTAGCCAAAAAACAATGGCAATTTCTGTTTTCTCCTTCTCTCTCGGCGGCAACCAACCAAGGATTAAATAAGGCTACCAACCAAGGATTGAGTATGAATCTTGAACGGATGAAAATTCATAAATTAGCTAGAAATAATACTAACTCTAGCCCAAAATGTATGGCCAAACCAATTTTGTTCTTAATTGATCATCTATTTTGTGACAGAAGGAGCAATGAAGAAGTAGGGAACTTACAAGATTGAAGGGGGGGGGGATAATTTCAGTAACAAGGAAATCAACACTATTGTCGATGAGGTATTTTCAGTAATAAGGAAATCAACACTATTGTCGATGAGGTATTTTCTGCTTATGGCCAACTTGTTGATGGTGCGAAAGGGCTAACATACGAGGGTATGTTGTGTACGTATGACGATGGTACAGGCGACATTGATCGTGAGTTTGAGACTTTAATGCTTGACCAACTGCTTAATGTCAAGAGTATGTTTCCTGAAGTATTTATAAAGGTTATTCTAGGAAATCAATATTTGGGAACAAGAGTTTTTATGAGAAATTCTATTAAGAGTAAAAATTTCCTACGGTGTCACTGCAAATGGATGTATTTACAGAGACCAATTAGACACTGCCACATCATCCATAACGTTGGTAAAAGGGAAAGACCTCTAACCCAGGTTACCGATCTGATCTATCTGGTAAAATGCTGCCTATAACTCGGTAAATTCTATATACAAGGCATATTACATACAAGGCACCAATAATGGCCAAACTACCCTTCGCGTGTCGTGTGCGAAAGGACGACAGGAAGCCTTCATGTCGTGTACTTTTACACGACATCGACTAATTGTGTAAAATATTAGGTCGTATGAAATTATACGAAATTTAAATTTACTCTGTCATTAATGTCGTACACAACCACACGATATGATGTCCTAATATCGTGTATATCCATACGACATATCAAAATGAAGGTGTTCTTCGATGATTTGCAACACGATGTTAATGATACGCATATGCTATGTTATATTATTGAATTGTGTTGTTAATTGAGCAAAATTTATACACTTATACATGACAAGGAACAAACGTCATATTGGATCATACAATATCATATAACCTATCACATTTAAGTGATACCACTTTATTTATAATCACCTAACAAGTGATTGTGGTGTTATGTTTCTAATCAATAATATATTTAAAGAGATAATTAAAACATGTTATAATGCATCATACAATATCATATATAAGCTACCACATTCATTAGGTTAATGTGATACCACTTTATTTATCAACTAACAACCGATGTTATGATGTGCATGTACTATGTTAAATTAATGAATTATGTGTTATATTTCTAATCAAGATTATATATAATGAGTTAATTAAACATGTTATATAACGAGTTAAGTTGTTTCGATGATTTGCCAAACGGGGTTAATGATAAGTTGTACATTAGAGGAATACCAACTACTCAAGATTATATATTTGAAATTATCATATTTGTTAATCAAGATTATATGTTTCTTGTTATAATAAGTTGGAAAACAAACAATGATTACATATAAGATTGAACCAACATCATACAATATCATATAACCTACCACATTTATTTATAATTAATTTTTATTTTATTATATGGTGTGTCGTGTTGAAATACACGACATTTAGTAAGACATTTCGTATGAACAATACACGAAATGAAACATTATATCTCGTGTATTGTTCATACGAGATAATTACCAGAAACAAAGACTATATCGTGTTGGTTTACATGATATGCACCATAGTATCTCGTGTATATACACACGAGATACACCCTGAATAATGTCGTACACAACCACACGATATGATGTCCTAATATCGTGTATATCCATACGACATATCAAAATGAAGGTGTTCTTCGATGATTTGCAACACGATGTTAATGATACGCATATGCTATGTTATATTATTGAATTGTGTTGTTAATTGAGCAAAATTTATACACTTATACATGACAAGGAACAAACGTCATACTGGATCATACAATATCATATAACCTATCACATTCAAGTGATACCACTTTATTTATAATCACCTAACAAATGATTGTGGTGTTATGTTTCTAATCAATAATATATTTAAAGAGGTAATTAAACATGTTATAATGCATCATACAATATCATATATAAGCTACCACATTCATTAGGTTAATGTGATACCACTTTATTTATCAACTAACAACCGATGTTATGATGTGCATGTACTATGTTAAATTAATGAATTATGTGTTATATTTCTAATCAAGATTATATATAATGAGTTAATTAAACATGTTATATAACGAGTTAAGTTGTTTCGATGATTTGCCAAACGGGGTTAATGATAAGTTGTACATTAGATGATCAGATGCGCTCACGGACGGCCCCCATCTACGCACTGGATCGAAAACCCCCAAGCCGTCCTCTAACCAATCCTCCCATACCTCATCACGCGGTCCATAGGACTTCTTGTACCCCTTTTGACCGGCCATCAATGAACAATCTCGGCCGCAAGATATGGGGTCTCTGGGGATTTTCTTCTGGATCCCAAACTGCCGTGTAACACGGTCAGGCATATACGCTTCCGTGATATCCTGGAAGCGTATAACCCCACGGAAGTATGAGACCGGCAAAAGCGCCTCTGGGGTGGTACCGTAGGGAGTCCAACAAACCTAAAAATGAATTTGTTAGACAAGTCAATGTAAATCATAAATTATAACAATTTGTAAAACTTTAAATATAACTAACTCACCCTATCAACCGTCATCGTGTCCAGGGTATACCGGAACTTCAATAGATGGGGCATATCCCTTCCTACTCAGATGTCGATGCACGTACCCATCTACGACCCCTCGACTGGCCCTCCGTCCATAATCGGGTCAATATCTCTCCGGAAAACCGGAAAGTGCTCGTATATCCGGTGCCCGCAAATGTATGAAATAAATAAGTAAACAATGTTATAACCATAAATACATGTTGTAATTATTAAATGATTGTTAAATATTACCTCTAAAAGACTCAAACAACCACCGATCTGCTTACATCCGTATCTAGATGCCTTCCCCAACTCCCGGTATAGATATGCCAACGCAGCTGTCCCCCAGGATAGAGCCCCCACTCTGTCAATATCCACGCACAATGAAAGGTAGTCTGAGGGCATCTTATCCTGAGTCTTGTCCACGAACAGCGTGGAGCCGAGGAGGAACATGATGTACGTAGAAGCGCGCTCATCGTCAGTCATGTCGGAAGGGGACTCAAAGGACCGGCGGAGGCCATCTAAAGAGTACGTCGTGCCCTTCCGACATGTCTCAAGGCGTGCCCTGATACCGGCTACGTTAGGCTCTGGAACCGCCTTCGTAACAGGGCCACTTGAACAGCTGATACCTACAAATTGAAAATGAAATAATTAATAAAATTGATAAAATTTATGAAATTGATAAAATTTATGTAATTTATAAAAAATAGACAACAAACAAGAATATACCTAGGATATGAGTGATGTCATGCATAGTGATCGTCATCTCCCCCCACGGCATGTGGAAGGTATTAGTCTCGGGAGACCACCGTTCCACAAACGCCGTTAAGAGCGCCATGCTAGGCCGGTGAATGGTAGCATCATGTAGGTAATGGAGGCCGGTACCCTGAACACGAGCTCGCCAAGCTCTATCATCCTCCGGTAAAGAAGCATGCGAGAACCTGTTGATTCCAAATAAAACATTATAATTAATACTCCCTCTGTTTCAGAAAAACAGTCCCATTTTGATTTATTTTTTTTTTAACAAAATGTCAAAATGGGACAGTTTTTCTGGAACAGAGGAGGTTTAAAACAATAACAACAAATAATAAAGCTATTTAATAAACAAATCATATACTTACTTATCTAGAATCTGCTGCCTCGTTTGGCGCTTCAACACCGGCTCACAAGTGGCGTTCTCCCATATCTTACGGGCTCGATGATGACCAAACCCGTACAACAAATCAACCTCCTCCGGCCGCCACCGGGGTTACTCTTAAGCTGCCACTGTTCATCCTTAGCCCCTTTCCCCTTTCTGGCCCGTGCCTCCCGCCTCTTGCGAGGCCTCACAGATAAACTCTCCTCCACCTCCTCCTCCTCCTCATCACTAGATAACTGTGCCTCATGCACAGATGCACCTCGGGAACGAGTACGAGAAGATGAATCCTCCTCCGACCCCGTACTAGAATACGTACCCTCACTATCTGTCTCATCATCCACAATGTCCGCTCAATCACGACATTCTTGTCGTTCTTCTTTTGCTCCGTTTATCCGCTTTAGCTGCAGTGCCCTCCTCGGCCTTCCTCTTTCTATTAGAGGCGATCGCGGAGTTTACGTCCCTACAAAAAATTAAATAAGAGACAATTAATTTTTAAGAATCAGTTGACATTTCGTGTGGAAATACCCAAAATGTTGGTGATCATTTCGTGTAAAAAGACACGAGAAACCTCACCACATATCGTGTATTAGAGCACGAAATGCAAACTGATGAATCAATTTACATTTCGTGTCCTAATATACGAAATGTGGAAAGTATCTCGTGTACTAAAACACGAAATGGTCACCAACATTTCGTGTATTGGCACACGAAATGTAAAATGATGAATCAGTTTACATTTCGTGTGCCATTACACGAAATGTTGGTGACCATTTCGTGTGTGTTCATACGAAACACACCCCGACATGGCCAGATTATACCCCCACAAATTCGTAACCAATTCCAACGAAAAACCCTAATTTGTTTTACCAAATCACAATTAGAACCATTTTGGATAGGTTTACACAACATTTAACAGTTATATAATCGGTTTTAGGCATAAAATTGTTGTTGGGTTTTCAAATTTAAATTTTAGGTTAAAAAGAGATTATATTACTTTTGGAGCGGCGGAAGAAGAGGCGGACTTTCCACCGGTGAGAGGGAGGTTTGTCTTCATTTCCGACGGTGGTGGTGTTGTGGTGGTCGCCGGGTTCTTCGAGTAGAGAGAGAGAGAGGGGTTCGGCGCCGTTGGTTTTGAGAGAGAGAGAGAACAGTCGAGGTTTGAAATGGAGAGGGAGGGGAAGATTTTTTTTTTAAAGTATATATATGGGTATTTTGGTAAATTTAATAAGCCTTGTACATAATAAGCCTTGTATATAGTAGTACCCTATACAAATACAAGGTAAATTCTATATACAAGGAATATTACATACAAGGCACCAATAATGGCCAAACTACCATTCGCGTGTCGTGTGCGAAAGGACGACAGAAAGCCTTCATGTCGTGTACTTTTACACGACATCGACTAATTGTGTAAAATATTAGGTCGTATGAAATTATACTAAATTTAAATTTACTCTGTCATTAATGTCGTACACAACCACACGATATGATGTCCTAATATCGTGTATATCCATACGACATATCAAAATGAAGGTGTTCTTCTATGATTTGCAACACGATGTTAATGATACGCATATGTGAAATAGCCCGGATCCGAGCAGGCCTCGCGGCCCCGGCATCTGGCATCTTTCGCGTTGGAGGTGTCTCGCCGTTTGTTTTCGCATTTGTAGAGTCGCCACGCCGTTTTTATTAAGCCCAAAACATTGAAAAAGGGCATCAGTTTAAAGATAATTTTAAACTGTTTTTGTGTGATGAGATTTTGAGTTCGGAGGTCAGATGACTCCCGGAAGAGAATATTAGAATATTAGAGCTCACCCGAGTAGCCTCGTAAACGAGTCTTTCGGATACCCCTAATATCCTTTAAATGTTGTGTGTGTGTGTGTGCTTTTAAAAATGCATGTTTGTATCGGATGTCTACATTGTATGCTATGTATGGAAATGTATTGAAATAGTATAGGAAGGAAGCCTTACCAATGTTGGTTCGTGTCCTGCCTTCCGCCGGGGAATGGTGTTTGAGGTCGGAGTAGCGTTCCGTATGGATCGGGATTGCTTCGGGAGATGCCGGTTGTCCGCGGACAGAGTTTCGGCGTGAGTTGAGGTTCTGGCTGCGTCGGGCAGAGGTTCGGCGTGCGTGGGGATCGCCGGGATCACTCGGGCGAGGTTCGGCGTGCAGGTGTGGTGGCGGGGAGTCACTCGCAGAGTTTCGGCGTGGTTTGGGATCGCCGGTTTGACTCGGAAAGAGCCGGGACACCGTGGAAAGACCAGTGCAAGGCTCCTGAGTACCACGAGGGGCCTCGAGTACCTCGAGAGTGCCTCGGGGCGGCGCGGGAGCCGTCTCGGGAGCGCCTGGGAGGCTTCGGAGCACCACGAGGGGCTCGGAAGGCCTCGGAAGGATCCGAAGGGGCCGGGAATGCCTCAAAGGTCTTAGAAGGGGAGCCGAAAGGCTAAGGGAGGGAAGAGAGAAGAGGGAGGTGTGAAAAATGAGGAGGGGGAGCCCTCTATTTATAGTGTAGGAAGCTGCAAAGAGGTCCGTGCGGACCTCTTAGGTAATTATAGATTTCCGGGATTTGAGGGAATCTCAAGGGACTTTGACTTTAAGGGATTTTCGTAATGATTATGCGTGCAAAGAGGTCCGCACGGACCTTTTGGCATGCAAAGAGGTCCGTACGGACTTTCCATGCTTTCCATGCTCTTGTGAATGTGATGGCAATAGCTCTGCTTTCTTTCCAACCATATATGGCAATGCCTCAATTCCAGTAGGAGAGCGATCCAGATTGGGGTACTTACGAAGCCCTCGGCGACGTCACTTATGCGAAAGAAGTGGGCCGCCGATAAGATAAGGGTCCTGATCCGGATCGCGTGGCCGAGAGAGAAGGTGACCGTGCAGGTCAGAAGTGCGTGAGGACGTGGCGGTGTCTGTTGTGTGACCGCTTAGGTCAAGAGGGCCGGACCCCCGGCGATAGGATTCCTACGTATCCCTCGGCGGGAATCAAGCCCGATCGTAGTTCGGGTGTAGGGGTGATTGTTTTGTGAATGCGGGCGTGGTGGTGCCCCGAAGTGTCGTGTGACCGCCGAGGTCACGCCATGTTGTGAGGACGTGGTGGTGTCCCGGGTGACCGCATAGGTCGATGGGCGACCGGACCGACCGGGTGGATAGGATTCCTACGTATCCCTGGCGGGAATCAAGCCTGGTCGTAGTTCAGAGGTCATGAATCTGTGAGTGCGGGCGTGGTGGTGCCCTGAAGTGTTGTGTGACCGCCGAGGTCAGTGGTAAGGACGTGGTGGTGTCCTAAGATGTGGTGACCGCCGAGGTCAATTGTGAGGACGTGGTGGTGTCCTGGGATGGAAATTTTACGATTTTCCTAATCTGGGGCGGTTTAAGGCCTTCCGGCCGAGGAGTACCAAGTGAGGACTTGAATCGTCTTCGATTGTCAGCTGTGCCACTGGAGGACTCAATCACAACTGGACGTTGGTGCCACGCCGGAGGACTTTGAATCGTCTTCCACGGCGGAGGACTTGATGTGAATCGGCAAGTGAGGATTCTAATCGGTCTTCGTCCTCTAGCCGGCAACCGCGAGGACTTCGAATCGTCTTCTAGCCTGCGGCAGCTGATGCCACGCCGCGCGGAGGACTTTGAATCGTCTTCTAGCCGCAGCTTGACGTAATGCGCGAGGACTTTGAATCGTCTTCTAGCCGCAGCTTGATGTAATGCGCCGAGGACTTTGAATCGTCTTCTAGCCGCAGCTTGATGTAATGCGCGAGGACTTTCGAATCGTCTTCTAGCCGCAGCTTGATGTAATGCGCGAGGACTTTGAATCGTCTTCTAGCCGCTCGCTTGATGTAATGCGCGAGGACTTTGAATCGTCTTCTAGCCGCAGCTGATGTAATGCGCGAGGACTTTGAATCGTCTTCTAGCCGCTGATGTAGCGCTGATGTACATGCGCGAGAGACTTCGAATCGCCTTCAGGCTGTTTTTTGCATGTTAAGTAGAAGGAGGGGACTTACGAATGACCGTCGGTGCTTCTAGCGTTGTCGCTAGCTTGATGTAATGCCAGTGAGGACTTATCGTGAGGTGATTGTCTTTACCATTTGGCATTTAGCCAAGGAGGCGCTTCAGGCCGCCCTGGACTTCAGACTAGAGGCGTGAGATCGCTCCTTCGTGTTTTTTTTTTTTTTGCATGTCGCTGGAGCCGGGCAAGGACGATGGCCGGGACTTACGGGATGACGCAGCCTTGTACGACTTCCGTTGCCGTTGTCGGGAGCAGCTCTCGCCATGGTCAAGCCACAATCGCCGCTGAGGTCCGTCAAGGGCAAGGTTCGGCTTACATCCAATGCCAGATTGCTGACCACGCCGGGGGACTTGCTGGTGGCCTCAGAGGGCCCTTCCATTGGAGAAGATGACTTCTGCCGACCTTCTGGCCATGTCGAGTTGAGCTGTCTTTGATGCTGAGGCGTCGTAGGGCCTCAGACTTGTATTCCGTGGCCGGGAGGTGCCTCGGGCTCCTTCCCGACCGGTGCTTGTTTTGCCGTTGGAGGCAAGGATGATGCGACCGTGCGCTGGGATATGCGCGCCTTGTACGACTTCCCTTTCGACTTTGGTTTGGGCGAGGAGCGTGCCTTGGGCTTACTGGACGGCCGGTGCTTGAATTGCCGCTGTCAGGCGAGTTCCGCTTACATGGCCACGCTGCTCGAATTGTCAGGGATGCGGCCTCAGAAAATCTCCTTTCTCTCACGCTGGGAAGATGACTTCGGACTTACGCCGCTGGCGGGCGGCTGAATCGCCGCTGCGGCGAGACCGGTCTTACGCGACCAAAGGCTGGAGCTGTCGCCGAGCGTCGGGAGGACCGGTCTTACGTTGGCCTTGATATTGCCGTTGAGCCGGGCGAGGTGTCGGGCTCCGTTTCCCCGAATTCGCGTTGAGCGGGCGCTCACGAGGGATCGGGACTGCTGCTGGGCGGGCGGTAGGACCGGTCTTATGCCGACGGGCCAGGTGGGGCTTTCCGATTTGCCGCCTGGAGCGCTGGCGAGGACCGGTCTTACGCCGAGCCGGCCGGGTTGTTTGAATTGCCGTCAAGCTGGGCGAGCGAGACCGGTCTTACGCCGCACGGGCCGGGGATGGCTGAATTGCCGCTGAAGTGGGCGAGACCGGTCTTACGCCGACGGCTTGGATTGATTTGCCGCTGAAGCTGGGCGAGGACCTGGTTCTTACGCTGACGGCACGGGGATTGAATTGCCGGCTGAAGGGCGAGGTCCGGGTCCTACGCTGACGGCCTACGTGATTGAATTGCCGCTTGAAGTGGGCGAGGTCCGGTCTTACGCTTGACCTGGCTCTAAGTGGTTGAATTGAAGGGTTGGGGGACCATTCCCGCACTTGGATTTGGCCGGAAAAGGCCTTAGGACAGCCAAATGGCAAAGATTATAAGGGCAGAAAGTAATTTGGTCACCTCTGCAAAGAGGTCCGTACGGACTAACCTCCTGAGCTGCAGAAGAGGTCCGTGACGGACCACCCTTGGTTTTTACACGCTTCCGTGCGTTTTGACTCAGCTTAAAGCTAATGCCGAGGCCCTTCCACTTCATTCCTTCTTCATTTCCTCAGGCTTCGTGAAACTGTAGCGAGAGAGAGAGAGAAAAATCCTCCATTTTTACACCAAAATCTTCCATTTTTCGCTTGAATCGTTTGCAATGGCGGAAGGATCTCGAAGGAGTCGTCGTCAACGCAGCCATGAAGTGGTCGAGCAAACGGATGGAGCTCCAAAGGAATTGGATTTCGTTCGCCTCGATCTTCGAAGAACCCGGATGTTTTGTATCCGGGAATCCGGAGATGCATAATCGTCGCTCCTATGAACGTCTGGGGAGGTAAGAAATCGCCCGTTCCTCTCTGATTCCCTGTCGAATTTTTGAATGCTAGAACTAGGTTTTAGTTTTTCGCATTTTTTTTTGAATTTTTTGTTATTATTTTATGCCTTTTTTGTGAAATTTTTGATGAATTGTTTAAAATAGACATGTAAAAATTGTGGGTATGTGTATTTTGTAGTGTAAATGTGTAGATTAGCTCTTATTTGTGAAAATAAAGTGCCTATCTAGTGAATTGCATGCTTTGGTGTTTTGTACCTAATGCTATTTATGTATGTAGCCATTGTGAGAAAAATTATCGTGTAGTGATAATTTTTGTGAAAAATGTGACATGTGCCGTGTTTTGTAGACGGGTTATATGTGGAAAGTGTGTGCCAGGTGTGGACGGATTTTTTTTTTTTTTTTTTTTTTTTTTTTTGAAAAATGTGTTATGTATACGTGTCGTGCGTGTTTTTGGGTGACTGACTCGCGGGGAAAATTATATGTTTTTTTTCTTTTGAGAAAATGTTATGCATACGTGTCGTGTCGTGTTTTTATGACTGGATCTCATGATATATGTGAAAATTATATGCATGATATATGTGAAAAATTATGTGCATTGTATGTGCCGTGTATACACAAATATTTGTGACTAAGTTACACATGTGCTTTATATGTATAATGTATGTGAAAATTATGTGCAATATATGTGCCGTGCTTTTGTGACGGGTTATATGTGCCTTTATATTAAGTAACCTGGCGATTGACGTACCTTTGCTCGTGTTTACCTCGCAGATGTGCGGGGCTTAAGGCCGGAAGGCCAAGAGGATGGTAAGACTCTGTGGATCGCTCGAGGTCACAAGGAGCTAAGTGCGCAATGATGCCCGATATTTCCGTGGACGGTAAAAGGCTCTGCAGTCCCCTGAGAGGTCAAGTGTTTATGCGCTTCGGCCTAGCGTGTTCAAGGAGAACCTCGGGCCGGAGCTGCCCTCGACACGAGGGAAGAACAAGAGTGTCTTCCCGGGCTTTATCCTCGAGTATTGGTGGATACTCACCCACACCTTCCACCCCGAGCTGGGCGAGGCGACATGACGCCCCACCGATTTTGCCGCAGATCACCGGCTCTCCTTTCAAAGGAGAGCCTCCGCGAGGTGGAGAGAGCAATGATCTCCGATGATGTGGCTGACTCCGAGCCGCCGGGCTTTGAGCCTCCCGTCCTCGCAGGCCCGGGGATGCCGGCATGGCGACGTGGAGATGAGGATCACGGCCGCACGTTGGGCCTTCCACATCCCGGGTACTCTGGCCAGTGAGCAATGCGAGCAAGCCATAGCCAAGCGCGTTCCTTCTTTTGTGGCTGGTATGCACCGTCCGAGACTCAGTTCTCGAACCACGCGACCGCAGCCCCTTCGCCTTGTCTGGAGAGCTTCGACTCGATCCTCGGGATAGTGGTCCGCGGGCACATTGCTTGGGGCGATGTGCAGCTCAAGCCGAGCTCTACTTCTCCTCCTCGGGACCGGTATTAGCTCTGGGCGCGGCCGCTCGTTGGCCTCGCTTGACTTTGCTTTGAGCTGAGGTAATGAAGTTTATTGTCGTTTTTTTTATTTAGCAACTTGTCTTTTCTCCGTTGTCTTTTGCACCGAGCCTTCTCTCTGTTGCTTTGTCACGGTGTGTGGTTTTTTATGAGGTTTTCCAAAGGCTTCCCGTGGGATAGAGATCCTGGGCCGTTGGGCTGCGCACCCCGCTATGCTGGGACGGGCTCGCACGGCGAGGAAGCAGGAGGACCACTGGGAAGCTCACCACTCGCCACGGGGATGTGCAGTGAGTCGTCAGGAGCGGGATAGCCGTGAGGGGTTTGTCATTGTTCCTGTCTGTGGACTCTGGCAGAGGGAGATGAGTTTGAGGGGGCTCCCGAGGTGACAACACGGCGCGGCGTGAAGATGCTGCGGGGCTTCGACTTTGTGATGTCATGTACCCCGGGGGAGCTGGTCTTCCGGGCAAAGATGGCCCCACAGTGCTTCCCGTGTGCTCCGAGGGACCCTTCCCTTCGGGATGCTTGACTCCCGGGGATATGGACGTGCTTTGACTTCGAGAGGTACTGGCGGTGTCGTGAAAGGCCGAGGAGTTCATCTTATATGGGAGAGGAGTACGGGGCCTTTCGCGTGAGGAGGAAGCCGAGGACGCCGCAGTACCGGCGCGGAGAGAGAGGCTGGCCCGCAGCTCCCTGCAGGTTCCGATGCCGGGACCGGATTTCACGTACGTCCGCGGGGACGGATCGAGGAGGAGGGTGTCTGTACTCCCCGAGCAGCTCCCGCCGCATACCGAGTGGATCCCCGATAGATCGGTGAGTGTGCCGACTCTTTTCCATCTTGGCATCTTTTTTGCATTTTTCTTTTTGTTGTTGAGTATAACCGTATTTGATGAGCGTTTCCTTGGCTTCTTGTTGGTGCAGTCCCGGGGAGAGCCTACGATATGCCGACTCGCCGCTACGTGGCGATGCGCTCCTTCGCTAAGAAGATGGCGTCGAAGGTGTCCCGCCGGCCTCGCGTCGTGTGCCGCCGCACGAGCCTATGCCTTCGAGGCATTCTCGTAGACGTTCCTCCGCCTAGAGCCGAGCCGGAGCCGCAGCAGAGGGGCCTTTGAGGGGGCGGCATAGCATGGATGCCGGACGTCTTTCGGGAGCCGTGTGGCCTTCGAGGGAGCAGCCCTTTATCGCCCTCCATGCCTCCGCACGGCGCACAGGCGAGGGTTCCTCAGAGCCTTCTTTCTTTTGATCCTTTCTCGCCGGATTTGATCCTTCTCGAGTACTTTTCGTGGGAGCCTCCTGGCGGGTGCTCGGTATTCTCGACGACGAGGATGTGACGGCGAGTTCCGCCGGATGCCCGACTTTTCTTTGGAGGACCTCGGCGAGGATGATGATGCCGAGGATTCTCGATTAGTATTCATTTGCTTTCCTCTTTTCATATCCCTCCCTTTTTTTTTTGTTTAGCAACAGACATTTATTGGTACTGTAATAAAACACATGTATTTGCATGGCAAACAAGCATTTTATTTTAAGATGTAATGTCATTTTTGTGATTCCCGGAATTTGTCCTAGAAATTGTTGCTATTATTATTTTTTATTTTTGTGCATGCCACGTGAGCCGAGAGTGCATTTGTGGGTAGTGTATGTTCGCCGGGAATGGCTTCTGGCCAAGCCTGTTGTTTGGGCGCTTTGGAGCAAGGTTTTGCTCACTGAGGACAAAGCGGCTTTTGTACTTGCTTACCGGGAAATGGGTCTCGTTTTGCAATGAGGTCCGTATGACATACTTAGCATGCAAAGAGGTCCGCACGGACCAACCTTGCTTTTGGGAAGGACATAAATGCTTTCCAAAACCGGTTCTTCCCTCATTTCCCCATTTGCAGCCATTTTCGAGCTTTCTTCCCCATTTTCTCTAGGAACCTCCATTTTTGCCATGGATTCTTCGTACGTCCCTAGTAATTTTGCCGAGGCTTTCGCAGGAGAGGCAAGCACACTTCCTTGAGCAAGCTTGAAAACGTGGATGCGGCGCCGTATGAGGCATCGTGAGACGGGCTTTCGAGGTAAGGTTTCGTCTTTTGCTCGGCTTTGGTCTTTTTAAGGAGTTGGTTCCCGATTGGGATTTGCTGCGGGCCGCCGCGGTTCTGGGATGTTAGGAGGCACGTGTACTGTTTCTCCTACAATGAAATGGTGCCCACTTTTGAGGATTTTCGGGCTTTGATTGGAGGACCGGAGGTGGAGGCCATCTCGCTTCCTTTCGATTGGTGGTGCCGCGAGCGTGAAGCTTGCGTACTTTCTTCGTACTTCGTTGAAGAAGTGCAGGCACGATCCTTGATTCGGGTCATATCGACATTTCCGAGCCGCCGGAGCGGTTCATGGTTGATGATGAGAGTGACGTCTCTTGGGATGTATTTGCCTCAGTGCGTGATGGCGACGCTTTTCCGGTCGCCTCCTTGGCATTTGTGATGGCGCTTGCTAGATGTGGTAGGGCACCGCAGAGCCGGAGAGGATATTGTCCCGTTGGTGCCGGGGGAGACTCTTCATGGTATCGACCGTCCCGGCGACCGGGGATCGTTTTATGAGAGGGGGAAGCCCCGCTTTGCTCACCTTGTGGTCGCGAGAGAGACTTCCCTGTGCCATGCCCGAGGCTCCGACGTCGTTTAGCCCGTGGTCATTTGCTCGCCGACCTCTTGTGTTGGATATGGATCACCCGCCCGGGAGAGATGGATGGCACAGCCTTGGTACGCATCGATCCGCCGGTGGGTTCCGCGACCGGGAGGATTGAGACCAGGAGGATCTTGCAGAAGGGTCCTACGTTGTCGAGTTCCGTGTTTGTCTTGGTCCTCCTTCTATATTCCGTCGCTTGTTTCCTGCCAGCTTGGGATGAAGCAGAGCCTTTGTTGGCCGGGATGACCTTGCTACCGCGGAGGTAGTTCCTCTTTGTATGGCAGCTTCAGTGCCTTCTTGTATTTTCCGAGGGTATGGAAGTATTCCGCTCCCTCCCGTGGTACTCCTTAGACGTCGGGGAGCGTTGTATTGACGACTCGCATCCGGCCCGGTATGAGCAAACATGTCGGGCAGCCTCCCAAGTGGTCTCTGGGAGAGCGTGCGTGCAGCGATTCCTGGGACCCGGTTGCCGTAGTAGCTATTGCCTTAGGAGTTCCGAAGCTCCGGTCTCGACCCTTCGATGTGACGGAGACACTTTGTTTGACTACGAGACTAGAGTTGACCGACCGACAGGAGAGGTCCTCTTTACGTACTCGGCAGGGAGGAGATCCGAGCCGAAGCACGGCGAATGAAGCCCCGAGAGCTACTCGGATTGTTTGACTCTACGTGGAGGACCCTGCATCTCTGACCGAGAGACGCAGAAGTTGGTTCACGTGAAGCGAAAGAAGACTCGCGGGGACGAGGGAAGAAAGGAAAGAATGGCGAGGGGACAAGCGCAGATGGCGCGGAATGACCTCCTAGGTATCCATTCATTGCATTGCAAACACATTATTAGTTAAATGTATTAAGTCAGTTTTTTAGCATGTTGTGAACTTGAGAGTAGACCGTGCTTGAACTCATCAAGAAATGTTGTAACCGTTAGTGATTTGTGATTTACTTTTAAAGCTTTGTCGAGACGCAAGATCTCTTTGCTTGCCTTGCTTCGTTGTGCACTTTGCTCGGCGTCCATCTTCGACTTTTCTCGTCGTGCATCCGCGGATCGAAGTAGCCTGGGCCCCGACGGCAATCCCCTTTGCCGAGGCTTTCAGTGCTTGGCCGAGAGGTTGAATGCTCCTCGACAAGTCGTTTTGACGGTCTTTTTCGTAGCTTCCTTGCCGCTTGTTGGCGTCGGCCTCTGACCTCTTTTCGCAGCCTTCGCTTGAGCTTCTTTTTGTTTTTTTTTTTGTGAGCCCTTGCTCGAGCTCTCTTTTTTTTTATTTTTTTTTTTGTGAGCTCCTTGCTCGAGCTCTTTTTTTTTTTTTTTTTTTTTTTGAAGCGCGTGAGGGCGAAGACAAGCCCCCGGCTCGGGAAGCGTACACGAGCCGGCCGTTTGATGCCGAGTGACCCTGGATGTCCTTTGATGTTGCCGCCGTCGTTTGACTTGGTCAAGGTGACCGCCGGGGCGTGTTCTTGAAAAGTGCGGAGCTTGATGGAGGTCTTGATTGACATTCAAACTTTGACTTTTTGTGTATTTTTAGACCGGACCAATTAAGGTTGCCTACGCCTCCTGACTAGAGGGCTCAGTTCCGCGTAGTTCGACACTACATGGAGTGCCAAGAGATGCACAAACTGCTCTTCTTTAGGCGAAGTATCTCGCGAAGTTTGCTTCCGTTGACTGGATTCATGAAGGGATTGCCGTCTAGGTCCAGTTAGCTTCATGGCGCCTCCGGAGAAGATCTTTCAACCACGAAAGGGCCGATCCATGTGGGTTCCCATTTTCCCAGCTGGTTGGTTCGAGTGGGAGGCTTTTCTTCGAGTACAAGGTCACCTTCCCTCGATGTCTCGGATTTGACTTTCTTGTCGAAAGCTCTAGCCATCCCGCTTTGATAGGCTCGGACGTGTTCCATGGCCTTTAGTCGTCGCTCGTCCAGCGTGAGCCAATTCGTCATGTCGGCTTGAGCCATTCGACTTCGTTGATGTCATTTTCCAAATAGCACTGGAGTGAGGGAATTTCTAGCTCGATGGGAAGGACTGCTTCCATCCCGTATGTCGTGGCAAATGGGGTTTCTCCCGTGGTCGTTTCCGACCGATGTGCGGTAGCCCCAAAGTGCAAGGTGCAGCTTCTCGGGCCAATCTCGTCCTCGGGTGGTCATTTTTCGGATGATCCGTTCGAGGGTTTTGTTTGCCGCTTCCACGGCGCCGTTTGTTTGTGGCCGGTAGGGAGAAGATTTGTGACGTGTGATCTTGAATTCAGCCAGCCCGTCAAATTCCCTTCGAAGTGTGAGCCGTTGTCCGATATGACCTCATTTGGGATGCCGTATCGGCATATGATGTTTTCCTTGAGGAAATGCGCGACCTTCTTGGAGGTGAGTACCTTGTAGACTTGGCTTCGACCCATTTGGTGAAGTAGTCGATGGCTACTAAGATGAACTCGCGACCGTCGTCGGCTGCCGGGCTTTATGAGCGATTTTCCCGATGACGTCAATTCCCAAGCGGCAAAGGGCCAAGGTGTAGTCATGCAAGAGAGATCGTGGGCGGTAGATGATTGAGGTTGGAGAACCGTTGGCACTTGTCGCAGCTTTTCGGACAAAGTGGATGCAATCCGCCTCCACGGAGATCCAAGAGTAGCCCATCCCCGAGAATGATTTGCACGTGGCTCGGGCGTTCATGTGGGGACCGCAAGCCCCATTGTGGACTTCGCTCATGAACTTGCTTGCTTCTTCTTGGCCGACGCAGCCGTAGGAGTGGCCCATGGTAGCGTTTCTTGTATAACATGTCCCCGAGGATGACGAAGTGAGAGGCGAGGCGTTTTAGGGCCATGATGCTCTGGGTTTTGACCCCTTCGTGTGTGGGTCTTCCTTGTTCATGAAGGTGGTTTCCCCGCTCTTGAGGTATTGGAAAATCTGGTTATACCATGGCTCATTGACGGGCTTAGGTTCTGGGTTCGATCTCACAACAAGAGCGTGAATTTCCTTTCGTCCGACTTTGAAGGGTTTGATTGCTTTTCCTTCGGGATTTCCACAAGGGAAGGCCAAGGTGGCTAAGGCATCCGCAAACCCGTTTCGGTCTCTTGGCAAGTAATGGAAGGTGACCTCTTCGAATTGTGTGATGAGGTCCTCCATGTGCATGGTATTTTTGCAAGCCCGGTCTATGGTTTTCCACTTGTTGGAGACTTGCTTGATGATCAAGGCCGAGTCCCCATAAACTTCGAAGTTTCGGACATTCCTCTCGAGCGCCGCTTGTAGTCCAAGAAATAAGCAGCTTCATATTCGGCGGCATTGTTGGTTACCTCGAAATTGAGCTTTATAGCAATTGGGGTGTGCTCGCCTGGGATCCACCAAGAGCATACCGATGCCGTTTCCTTTTGGTTGGCCGCTCCGTCAAAGAACAAGCTTGCCATCGGTTTTCGCCTTCGATTGCGAAGATTCCCTCGTCCGGAAATTGTGGTTCGTGTGGCCTCGAGCTCACTGGTTGGGAAATCGCCGCTTGTTCACCCATGGCCCGTCCCTTGATTGACTTTTGGTTTACGTACTTGATGTCAAATTCCGCTAGGAAGAAAGACCATTTGGCGAGCCTCATTGACAGTAGATGGTTTGTCGAAGAGGTACTTGACTCGGGTCCATTTTGGAAACCAAGTGTACCGTGTGCGACCGCATGTAGTGCCGTAGTTTCCCGACAACCCATACCGTAGCCGCAAGCAGGTTTTCTCGAGGGCCGAGTAATTGAGTTCGCCGCCTTGAAACTTTCGACCGACGAAGTAGATGGCGTTTCGACCCGTGACTCCTTCTTTTTCTTGACAGAGCATGGCTCCAACCGCGGTGTCCTGGCCACGCTAGGTATAGCAACAAAGTGGCTTTTCCTCGTGGGGAGGACAGAGAATCGGAGGACTCACAAGGTATGCTTTTATTTTTTCAAAGGCATCTTGGCATTCCGAGTTCCATTCGATGTCGGCGTTCTTTCTTCATCGCCTTGAAGATTGGCTCGCACATAGAGGTCAATTGGTTGACGAAGCGGCCGATATATTGTAGGCGGCCCATGAAGCTTTTCACCTCCGTCTCGAGTTTGCGGTGGTCTCATTTCGATGATAGCTTCGATCTGAGGATCCACCTCGATGCCTCTCGACTATGTATCCCAAAACCTTGCTCGGCTAACCCCAAATGTGCATTTGGCGTGGTTAAGCCTCATTGAGTGTTTTCTGAGGCGATTGAAGAATTTTCTCAGGTCTCGTGAGGTGTTGTCCGTCCGATCCCTTTTCTGAGTGAACGATCATGTCATCGACGTACACTTCGATCTCTTTGTGGATCATATCGTGGAAGAGGGCGGTTGCCGCCCGTCGGTAGGTAGCCCCACTGCTTCTTAGTCCGAACGGCATTACCGTAGCAAGAGGTTCCCTGTGGGGTTGTGAAAGTCGCTTTTCTTGGTCTTCTTCGGCCATCTTGATCCGATTGTAGCCGGCAAAAACCGTCCACGAAGGACTTGACTTCGAAATTGGTCAGAGTGTCTACCAACATGTCGATGTTGGGTAGTGGAAAATCGTCCTTGGGACTTGCTTTGTTGAGATCTCGGAAGTCCACGCAACAACAGTACTTTTCCATTGGCCTTGGTGACCGTGACGAGCATATTGAGAGCCATGTGGGGTACTCGATCACCCCGATGAAGCCGACGCGAAGCATTTTTTCGATCTCCTCTTCGACTTGTAAAGACCATTCTCGCTTGATTCGGCGTAGCTTTTGCTTGGACGGGCTTAGCCTCGTGGATTCAAAGGGATCCGGTGCTCTACAATGTTGGGATCTAATCCTGGCATGTCTCTGTAAGTTACCAAGCGAACACGTCCACGAACTCTTTGAAGCAAAGGCAGCTCAATGCGTCTTGCTCGTGCCTGAAGAAACTTCCGATTTGCGCCTCTTTTGGCTCTTCGCCAGCTTCCCAAATTCACTTTGGTTAAAACCTCCTCGGCAGCCTTGGGCCCGGTTTTTCTCTCGTTTGACAACATGCTTAAAGATGTGCTTAATGTATTGTTCGTTTAATGTGTCTCGCTTCTTTATCAAGTGAATCGTTATTAACTCGTTTGTGTGTGTTAGTTAATTTATCGCTGTTAAAGATGCAATGAGAGGATACTCGGAAAGATCAAGCATTCATTAAGAGCATACGGGAATACATTATTGGCAAATGAGTTCGTAATCTTCTCGGCGTGAGGCCACGATGACTCGAGAGACTCAAATTCAAAGCTAATGGACTCAGATGAGTTTTGACACTAGACTCTAGGACTCGAGGGGTCGACCAAGTTGTTCGATCATGTCCTTTTGGCCGGGCAAAGTAGGTCCTGAGAATGGTGGCCCGCTATTGAGTGGCAATGAGCTTGATAGGAGATGGGGCTTGAAAGGCTTTATGTCACCGTTCCCGATCATTGCTATCACAGAGTTATCGTAAACAAAATCGATTAGATCCGGCATCTCGATTTCTTCTTTGAAGAGCATGTGTAGCAAAGGGTTCGTCCCAAGCATCGTCTCGCGGAGTCTCTTGCTTTTGTCTTGGGCATTACTAGCTCGAATGCACTCCGTCCCGCTTGTTGGAAGGCAGGAGTGTTTGACAGAGAGTTTTTCGAATTCTTCCGCCAAAGAGGGGGTTTTTCCGAACCAAAATTCATTGTGAATAGTGGTGGTTGTGGATCCCGGGCAGGGGCGGTGTGTCGAGGAATGCTCTTCGGACAGTGATTTGGCTTGAGGCCTCCGAATCTTGCCAGTTCTCGCCGGAGCTTGTCCATGGTTGTCTGCCGCCTTTGTTTGGCGCCGATCGCCTGCTCCTTTCTCGGATCTTCTTCCAAGTTGCCGGCCTTCCTTGTGAAGTACTTGGTCATGTCGAAGCCGGTAAGGACGAAGATCGGAGATTGCGTGCAAGCCTCTTTGTTATCTCGTGGAGCGTTTCGTGCAGCCTCGCTTGTCCTCCGCAATGTGTTCGGGAGTAGGAGAGTATCCTGTGCCGTGCAAGGTATTCTCGTTCTTTGATATTGATGATCCGTTGAGTGCCCCGATGGCGTTTCCCAAACCGAGCCCCGGATGTAGTTCATGTGCTTCATCATTTTCATCTGGGGAGGAATCTTGTCCCAAATCAAAGGCAAATCTATGTGGCACACTTGGGCCTTTGGGCTTTCGATGGTGAACCCCGTTAGCATCATGCCATCATCGTCGGGTTTGATCTCTAAGACCGGGACGCCGTTGGTTTCGGTCCTTTCAGCTGACTATGCTATCGCCGTAGATGATGGTCGATCTGCTCCTTGGACGAACTTTACGCATCGATGGAGAGCGGATGCCACCCCATTGATCTCGATGTAGCCAAGGGCGTCCCAAAATGGCAGCTGAATGTGATCGGGATGTCGATGACTTGGAAGTCTGTCGGGACCATTTGCTTTTCCAAACCACAAGTTCAAGGTGGCTATTCCCAAGACCGGGCGGATGTTGAGTCGTATGCCTTGATTGCCTCGAGTCGAGGGTTTTAGATCGCTGCTTTGATCCCTAAAGCAAATCCATCATTTTGGCCGGGAAGGACGTTCATGGATGATCCCCCATCTACCAACACCCGAGGGAGACGGCGCTCGTCCCGCTGAACCGTTATGTAGAGAGGCTCGTTGTGGTCGCCCCAAATTTTGGAAGATCGAGCTCGTGAAGGTGATGATATTGCCGTAATTGACGTTGCCAATCATCTCGAACCGCTTCATCGTGTGTCACTGTGATGGGAACCATGGTTCCGGGCTGTGCTTTTCCAACTTGAGCTTGTGCGGGTAAGATGAAGTGAGTAAGGACCGTGAGCGAGATGTTAGCCCGAGTGCGCTTGAGCCAGTGTCAAGACAGATCTTCAACCTTTGGGTCCAAGGTTTAGCCTTCTTGGCGTAGGGTCCCTTTTCGCCTCGTGGCTCAGGTATGGCCGGCCTTGTCCGTCCGTGGAGGATTCACCGGGATTCGACCGAACGTGTCGTAACATTCACCTGGACTTATGGTTTTGCTTGTCTCTCCCGTTCTCGGGAGTGGGAGGAGCCCGATTGGCGTAAGGCCGATCAAGCGCATTTCAATTGCTCACTGTCATGGCTTTTACCGAAGCATCAATAGTGGCTTTGAGATCTTCCCAAGACAGTGGTTGGATTATCCGGACCTTCGGGCCTTCGGTGGCGGTGCGGCTCGTCCCACTGGATCATGGAGCAAACATTGCCGTGGCCCCGTGCGTAACTAGGCCGGGAGATTCAATCGGAGTAGATGACATAGTAGTCAAACTTTCCCGAGGGTTCTCCAAGGGTTCCGACCGTGGATCACCGTATTCACCTCTTTTTCAGCTTTTTGCTGAGAAGATAGCTTCTTCTTTCGTCGAGGACGGCCCTCGCTCATTGCATCCCGGAATTCCATTTCCGTACAAGCACCGCACCGCAGACGTCCCACCGATGTGTTCGTTGTTCGGCGTGGTACCGGGACCTCAGTGAGGCCGGATGGGCAAGCTTTCCTCCGGAAGGTCTTGTGGCCTTACGTCATAACCGCATGGCTCGTACGAGGGTAACAATGTTGACTTCTCGGGAGACAATGAGAGATGTTAGAGGCCGTAGGAGCGGGGCCACGGCTCGGGAAGCCCTGTAGTTGGGTGGCTAAGGTTCCGAAGTGGTGCATGGCACCTTCGATCCAGGCTTGCTGGCTTCACCTTGACGTT
This sequence comes from Adenophora triphylla var. japonica, assembly GCA_022495995.1. NCBI lineage: Eukaryota > Viridiplantae > Streptophyta > Magnoliopsida > Asterales > Campanulaceae > Adenophora > Adenophora triphylla. Next base: position 2,188 of record JAFEMH010005009.1, on the reverse strand, counting down.
TCTCAATAGCCATGAGGACCTCGCCAAACTTCTTCCACTGTTGGGAAATTTCTTGGGGGTAAGGTCCCGTTCTCATCCTTGTTATCCACCGACTTGGCCATGGGAATTGACCTGACTCCCGGTGACAGAGGCGGGAAGGAGGTAGGACCTTGTCGTTTTGACACCGGGAGACGGGTTCCCGGTACTCTCGACCACTCTCTCGGTTAGCCTGGGAGGGGGTGATGGGCAAGGTTTGCAGACAGGAGTGGCCTAACGGGATAAAAGGGGGAAAAAACTCACGCTGCATGCGGTTTCCGTTTCTTTTATTATTTTTCTGATTTTTGATTTTTTTTTGTTGTTTTAATTTACTTAAAACATGTTTTCCTCGTAATCCTAGGTAGGTTGGGAAAAGATTGCCTTCTTCTTTTTCGCAACTATGCTAGGATCCCGGGTCGTTGAGACCATCTCTGCTGCTATGCAAGCCCTCGCTTTGCACCCGTATTTCGACATCCCAGGTGGACAAACAAAGCGAGGGTCCTATAGTGCAAGCGCTGTGTTTCCACCTGGCCATAAAAGAAAAATCGAACCTAAGGACCTCTGAGCCTCGCCATGTCTGCTTTGATGCGTTAGCTATGCTGAATAGTGAACCGAGGCCGGCCACCGAGTCGAAGATCGTGTCCGCAGTTCGGCATGACCTTCTCTTGCCTTCTGCCTTGCTGCAAGGGATCTCTCGTGTGACGTTAGGCGTCGGGTTTTCGGTCATATCGTCTGGCCGACGTATCAAAGGCGTGGATGACATGAAGTGTCATGCGAGCATGGATGTATATCCTGGACTAACATCGCTTCGGGGTGGTAGCTCGGAAATCAAGATCGTGTCAAGATTTTAGCATGACCTTTTCATCGTCTTTGCTTGCGCAAGGGATCTCGAAGTTCCGAGCTTGACTCGTAAAATGGCCATTTGGCATGGTATATGTATCCAGCCGTCAGACATGGACACCTGGGATCGGGGTAAAAACCAACCGAGTCCGGGACAGAGTGTGACTCAAGACTCAAACGCAAGTGTGGTTGACGCTTGGCAGGATGGGATAAGTTTGGAATGATCCCGCGCGCGCCAAGCAGGCCTAGGGAAGACTCAAACGGATCGCAACCGAGACCACTCCGGGTTAAGGGCTGTAGCGTGCGTTGTATCCGAGGCAAAGAAGCTGCGCATAGATGTGTGCGGTGTGTAACCGAGGCAAGAAGCAGGTGAGTAGAGTGCGGTGTAACCGAGGCAAAGATATACACAGTGTGCGGTCTCTAAAATTCTTTTTTTCTCTGAAAGTAAAATAGAAGTTTTTGAAGAATTTTAAATGTAATGCACGACATGTATATTGATGCATTTTTTTGTATTTTTATTTTTTTTGTAAAAATAAAAACGAAGCACGTGGGCACACACACACAACAGCTTAAAGGAAGGGGTAAAATGAAAGTTTGACCTCATCATCGTTTTAAAATCTTTGTTTTGTTTAAAAGTTTTTAAAAACAAATTGTTCCCTCAAGTTGAGTCGCTAACCGAAATTACCTCGGATCCTCGAGCAGGCCTCCGCGGCCCCGCATCTCTGGCATCTTTCGCGTTGGAGGTGTCTCAGCCGTTTGTTTTCGCATTTGTAGAGTCACGCTGTCACTGCCCGTTTTTATTAAGCCCAAAACATGGGAAAAGGGCACCGCTTAAAGATAATTTTTTAAACCGTTTTTGTGTAGATGAGATTTTGAGTTCGGAGGTCGATGACTCCCCTCGAAGAGACATATTAGAATATTAGAGCTCACCCGAGTAGCCTCGTAAAACGAGTCTTTCTGATACCCCCTAATATCCTTTTAAATGTTACAGGTGTGTGTGCGAAGGTGGTGTGCTTTTAAAAATGCATGCCGTATTCGGATGTCTACATTGTATGGGCTATGTAATGGAAATGTATTGAAATAGATATAGGAAGGAAGCCTACCAATGTTGGGTTCGTGGTCTCCTGTCTTCCGCCGGGGAATGGTGTTTGAGGCTCTGGAGTAGCTGTTCCGTATGGACGGGATTGCTTCTCGGAGATGCCGTTGTCCGCTGGACGTAGTTTCGGCGCTGAGTCGAGGTTGCCGGGCTGCTGCCGCGTGGTGTTCGGCGTGCGTGCGCGATCGCCTGATCACTTCCGGGCAGTAGGTTCGGCGCGGCATTGTGGTGGCAGAG